>OY288290.1:63397294-63600740 GCA_958450335.1 Hibiscus tridactylites
TCTGCAGTATCAGTTTTAATGGAAATACTCTCCTTCCTCATGGGCTTTCATTTTGCAAATCACTCAACAGCTCCTTAGCTTTCTGAGAAGAAAATTGAAGTAATTTTCCGTCTCTACAACACAAACCTCTAACTAAACATTTCTCGGTGTTTGTGGCTTTTGGTACTATAAGCTGCTCTTAAGTGATTTTACGATATTTGTAGCAATGAATTTTGAAAAAAGGAAATACATACACCCAAGATATTTGTGCTCATTGAAACATACCACTATACCAGTACAATGAAAAAACTGACTGAGGGGTGCCTAAAGCAAATGGAATGTTCTAGCATGTACTCTCATCTAGACAACTATGATATTGATATGTGTGTATGTATTTTGAGGGTAAATATATGAAATTCACCAATGAAATACAGAATAAACTCCACCTAGTGAGGGAGGAAAAGCAATGGAATGCAAGAAGTATACTAGTTATTTCCCAAAAGTGCAAAGAATAAACAAGATGGTACACTAACTTACCTCAGAGGAATCGAGTTTTTGAAGAAAATAAGTATATGGTAATTTAGGACGATATCGCCACCATCTCTTAGATATCCATAGAGCTCTAGTTCCTTGTGTTTCTGATACCTTTTCAACTACATCCTTGCGAAGGCTATTTTCCACCTCTTTCATGTCAAATTCAACTACATACTTGGAATTTATAGAATCTAATTGCTCAGATAACTTTTCCTTTCTAAGGATCTCTTTCCATGCTTGAAGCCTGTCACGCCATGTTCCCACTCTATCCGGAACTTCACCTGCTAGAGCAATCATGAATAAAACAAGGTGTCAATAAACACAAAGTAGAGAATATTCAATCATTATATACAGGTAAAATGCAAGCAAACTCCCCCAAAACCTACATGACTTTAAAAAAATGTCTGTTATAAGTTAAACACAAGCTATACCTGACACGAAGAAAATACTAAAGCATGAGCAAGTAATTATTCATATACTGGAGATGAACTAAAGTAACATACTATAATGCAAAATTTCCATTGGAAAAAGAGAAGACTTGAAATACAAGGCAAGAAAACTTTCTTGTATAGAAGCAAATAAAAGCCTTGCTTTAATATTGATGCCAATGTACATGCATATACATTAACTGACCTGAAATACCCAAGTCCTTTCTCAGCTCCTCCTTTTCTTCAGCATTCAATCTTGCATCACTTTCAATAATTTGTTTCACACTCTCTTTAGAAGGCTCTGAATCGTCATCCCACGCATTTTCTCCAACATAAGAACTATCATGAATTAGCATTCCATTTGGTCCTTCGATGAATTTCTTCAATTTGAGACCTTTGGGTGTTGTCTTCCTCCATAAACCCTTCTTAAACCTATAATTACATGAAAGCTAGAGAATATAAGAATTAAAGCTGGAAAGGCCTCCATGATGCCAAATCTCTGCATTTGTTTACCACTTTCAAGGTTTGCATCACAAGAAAGAACTCAAGCTAACAAAGTTTTTGGGAGAATAGAAACAGAAAGAAACATAGAATATAGGCACATGTGAGTATATAGGCCAAGCAAATACTTGATAATAAGCCAGCAATAAACTAACCACAAGTTATGGGCTACTTGTTACTCAAAAACACAAGATATAGACAAAATGATTGGGAATATCCTATGAGCAGAAGACATCACTAGCATAACCTTCAAGAATTTAGTAAATTAAAGCATAACACATTTTTTTAACACAACAAATCAGATTATTCCACAATTTGATACTGTGTATCTAGACCTTTACTGAGAATGACACTGTTCATTGCCCAAAATATGATTCATAGACGGACATTGAGCAACATTTTTATATTACAAAGATAGATATTTTTTAAAAACCCTGCAAACACATGAATGTAACCAACATACTCCAAAACCAAGAAAATAAATAAGCAATAAGCAGCACAATCTAAAAGGTTTAACATTATGAAAATTATATAGGAGGCAATTAAATCTTCCATTAAAACATGAACTTAGACGTTGGTTGATAAATCATGCAGCAAACCAAAACTAGTTAGATAGTTGTGTCTGCTATATCATTAGAATGAAGAAAGTACTAAACTGCATTTGCAAGTAATAAAAGAAATGCATTTACTTTCTAATATTACTTGGAGAGGGCTCAGGAATCAATGCCTCCATATAAGCCTCTGTTAATTGTTTTCTTTCTCGATCTTGTAAAGGAGCTCGCACAGCGGCATACAACCTTTGACAAGAAATTATTGCAACAAAACTGTAGATGACCAAAGCAGTAATCCGTTTGAGATCCCAATTTTTCAAATCCTGAAAATAATTAACCAACTATCAGCTTAAAAACAATGAAATGGTTGATAAAAAATAGATATGCAGTGGTGTACAATGAGCTATATCCTGAAACTCAACTTCCTTGAGTAGGCATTAGGCAATAGGGTAAAAAGTAAGCAGAAAGGAATTCTGGCACAATTCCAAATCTCTATTAAAAATTCCTACACTATTATTAATTTGTAATTCATTATATATATAACACTAAGAAAAATGCAATAACCAAATGGCAAAATGAAACAAACTAGCTAACCTTCCAACGCTCCCACTGGTTCCAGCTAACAAACTCGGGAAGCGACTCGGTCTTAAACTGATTGAATTGGTCCTCGCCCTTCCTTAACCCGTGGCTAACTCGTCCCACCAACTCGCCAATCATCACATTCGCCTCATCCAAATCAAACCCAGTTTCCTTCTTAACCGACTCCCCAAATTTGGACCAGAAGTTGTTGGAGCCTAGGCGGAGCCAAGAGAAGCCATTGGAGCCAGACCCACTGGGATTGGGAGACGAAGAAGAAGCTTTGATTTTGAGCCTGCGCCTTGTGGGGAGCTGAGAGAAACTGAGAGTTTTGGGGGGTTTAGTGATTGGTATGGGAGAAAAGAGAAGAGGGGTTTGGGTGCAAGGGATTAGAACCTCCATTTTTGTTTGTAGCATCACATCACATGAGTGAGACTCAACTTTGAACTTAGACTGAGGCTTGTTAGATAGGGGGAGGGGGGTTGAGGGCCGAGTGGTTTATCTGAACGGGAGAATAGCTAGCGCCACTCTAATACTCTATCCCCATTTTGGACGGAACATTATAGATTTCCCCGCACTAAGTCAGGATCAAGTGACCTTTAGAAAATGTAGGATAAATTACATAAATGACCATCATACTATTGTTAAAGTTAAGATTTGGCCATCTTTTCTAAACAATTAACCACCAAACTATTTAATTGGATGCAATTTGACCACCAGCCGTTAGAAACTAATGGAGGGAATGGCACGTGTCGCCACCTTATTGAAGGACTTTATCTATATATATTGTAACGCCCGAGTTTAGGGCCCAGGAGATAATTGTGTTTGGTTAAACCGGTTCGGGTTAAACTAATTTTGGGAACCATTTATAATAAACAACTTTAAGGATTTTAAAGAAAAGAGTAAAAAGGAAAATTTGAAATTAGAAAGGATTTTTGAAAATAGCCATCATCTTCCTAAAATCCATTTTCACGTTATCTTCCCCAAAACACCATTTTTCATTATTCCATTGAATCAAGCATTTCATTCAAGCAAGCTTTCAAGGTAATCTTTTTCTTGTTTTGATTTTCTCTTCCTTAAACTAGTTGTTGATGAAATCTTTTATTAACTCATTGTTTAAGTTTGTTTCCAAAATGCTTTATGTTGGAAAAGGAGGGAAATGAGAAATTTTCGTTTGGGTTGTTTGATGCTAGGTTTAAAAGTGTTTTTAACTTTGCTTTGATGTTCAAATAATGTTGGGATAGTGGCTTAATAATGGGAAGCCCGAAACTAGCAAAAATGAGAAGTTTTTGGAGTTGAAAATTTGGGGTTATGGTTTGTTCTAGTGAAGAACTTTCGGGTGATGGTTCCTAGACTTCGGGTAAGTGTTTTGGATGTTGAAAGATGTGATTTTGATGTTATTTCGTTGAGTTTTGGCCGCTAGTTGGTTTGAGTCGTTTTGACGATGTTTCTAAGTGTTTTCGGTTGTGAACTGATTGGTTTTGGATGATAGACGTTGAGTTTCTGTGTTGCTGCAAGTTTAGGGGGGCTTGAATTGGGTCTAATGCTCTATTTTTGAATTGGTTAGAAGCAGGGGAAACAAATTTGGGCTATTCGAACGCGATATCGGGTGATTTAGGGGCTTGAATCGGTATCTCAGCTATTGCTTGTGTGTTGGCTGGTGAGTAGAAATATTTTCTAAGCCTTAACTTGGTTAAGAATATGTTTTGGGGGTTTAGATTGAGCTTGATAAGCCAATCTAAGCTCAAAAGTAAGTTTTAAGCATTTTAATCATTGGTTGTCTGAGTTTGTTGAGTGTTGTATGTTGTTGGGATGCCTTTCGGTGGTTTCAAATTGGCTTAAACCAATAAATTCAATCATCTTAGGCCTTCCGTTTCGATACGGTCGAGGTTGTATCGAAACGGGAACCTGAAAAGGCTTTGGCGTATCGATACGGGTTGGGCGCGTACGTTTTGCCATTGGAATTTGCGGTCTTGAAACGTTTCAAGGGTGTTTCGATACGGGCTGGCGTTCTAAAATCCTCGAGACAGTTTCAATACGCCCGCATCGATACGGTCTCTGAGCGTATCGGAACGACCTCTTGAGGTTGACTTGGGATTTTTTACCATTGAAGGCGTATCGATACGGGCCCGAGCATATCGATACGACCTGTTTTAAAACTGTACAAGTAGCCTCAAAAGCACGTTTCGAGTGGTTCTTGCTCATGATTTGCTTTTTCGCTGCTAGTCTCCTCACATAGGTTTTAAAATGGCATTTAGACAAGATTAAATTATAATAGTTATATAAAAAAAGAAAATTAGGGTTGCTAATCGGAGTGAAGCCTTAACGGGTTTTTCTTCAGTTTTCCCCGTGTAACCCGTTCGATGCGGTTTGGTGGCTAGGCCGGGTCGAGGGGGTTACATATATTTAATTTAATTCGAACCTATGTTGCTTGGTTCAAAGCGATGCGCACCAACTACTAGGCCAACACTATCCTTGTGATACAATGTACAAAATCTAATATATATCTTAGTTTGTTGCTCATGCCAGGAAAAAAATTAAATATGGATTAACGGGACTCGAATATGACAATTTTGGGATGCATAAAAATATTTAAACCACTGAAATAGATCTAATAATTAAATTATTAATCATTTTATTTTTTAATTTTTAGTTATATTATTATATTAAAATATCAAAATTTTAAAATTATATTAAAAATTTATTTAACGAATCTAAACTCACGAATATAATTTAAAATTTTAACTTTAATATAAAATTAAAATTATTAGGAGTTTAGGTTGTAGGATTTATAATTTAAGGTTTTAGGTTTAGTTTTGTAGGGTTAGAGTTAAAAACTTATCATTTAAGTTTTATAGTGTAAATATACATACCTGTGTAAAATTAATTTTACACAACTAGTATATCAAAATTTTAGTCATAATATAAATTATAATATTCATGGTAGGAGCTTAATTAATCCCCTAATTATCTTATAGTAGAGAAAATGGAGAGAAGATTCACATGTGTTCAATTCAATGGAAATTAAGGCACCGCTTCCACGAACTCTGTGTTCGTCCAAAACATTTGTGTTCCTCGCTAGCTTTGACGGATATTTAAGAAACTGGATGGAAACAAACATTTGGTCAAGTCCCCTTCCATACAAAAGAAAACCTTCTTAAAGCAACCCTTTTTGAAATTTGAATAGCTCTCCCTGTGACCCAATATTCTTCATATAGCAGTGGCATTTGTCTGTTTCCAGGTTGCTATTTGGCAAACAAGTGGATAATTCAAGGGCAGCTTTCGGACCATTCAACGGCACTACTCCGGCAGCGGTGAATGTGGGTGCAGCTTTTCTTGCAAGGGCAACTGCCAGATCACCTCCTCCAACTCCATTGTTGCTCATTCTAAAAATAATGATGATAATATAGCGCTAACGTGCATGTCAATAACTTCATACTTTTGTTCATGCAAATGATTTTTACTTTGGAACGTGTATTTTGTAGGATTCTGTAATATTTGATATATTTGTATGAGTCATGGTATTTGAGCCTCGGATATCAATCTATATTATTCAAATAGTTTGTATTTGATGGGTTAATAATATGAAAAAAAAAATTAATACACAGTCTGTGTAAATTTAAGGTTAGTCTTTAAAATTTAAGGTATATGATTTAAAGCTGGGTTTAATTTTTAGGATTAAGGTTAATAATTTAAGATTTAAAATTTATAGTGTAACACAGACTGTGTATCAAAAGTTTACCCTAATATAATCTATGTAATTTGTTATATTTATAATGAATCATCCGATGATATATTATCAAAAATATTGACGATTCCCATTAAAAAAATATTGACGATTGTTTATATTTTTAATTAATATAACAAAACTAACCGTATATAAATATGATCGACTTGCATATTTTAAGGCAATATTATAGGAAAAGTTTAATGAATAACCAATCTTTGATTTGGTCATACAGCACCAAAATAGAGGAAAGCCCTAAAAAATCGCTCAATCTCAGCTGAAAAATCATGGGATCCGTTAACCTCCTCACTATAAAACGATGCTTCTTCCTCCTCTTTACCATCAGTTTCTTTTCATCAGTAACAGAGTTAAGAGTGAGGAGCTCCCAAAAGCTTAGGGACTTAAGAAGCCTAAACAAAAGAAGTTTGGGGAGGCCACTGCCCTTCCCATCTTCCTTTTGGCTTCATCCCTCTGCATTTTGGTTTTTGTTTCCTCTAAACTCTAGGTGTGGTTTTGATTTAAATACAAGAAATTTATATCTCAGCCGTAATTCATATCAGTTTTGATCCTTCACATCCAAGTCGATAACAATGGTGTCTCGGGGCATGATCAAGGTAAAGAAGACGGCTTTGAAGCCAAAAGTAAAGAGTTTTAAAGTTAGAGTCACACGAGTAAAGAAAATAGATATAAAAAAGGTGATGGAGGATCAAATATGCATGGAAAATGGACATAAGAATACAGGAGAAAGGTTCGAAGATGCTAAATACCAATGTGATGAACTTAGTTTGGAAACTCAATTGATTGTGAAGGAATCGAGTCCGAACAAGATTCAGTTTGGTATTATATTTAATATCTCAGGATTTTCTCAAGACGGGGACGATGAGATGACAGTAGCTCTCAGTTTCTGATGAAAAAAAGTTATAGGTTTTTTTTTTGTTTCTTTATAAATGACAATGTTAATGTCAATAGAGGCCACTAGCGGTCTAAAATGATGTAACATTGTAATCAATTTTTCTTTATAAATATTTTTTTCAATATTTTTCTACATTTGCAGCAAAAAATAGTAATTTTATTATTTTTAATTTTAAATCATGATTAAACTATTTAAATTATTCCAATGAAACTTGAGAAAAAAAAATCAAGTAACTTTTACCATACGGATTCTCACCACATAATTATTAAAAATTTAATGATCTAGTAAATATTTTTATGAATGTAAAAAATACATCGAGTTCCAATAGTTTTTACTCAAATTATTTTAAGATTAAAATTAATATAATGATAAATTTAATTATCAGCATTTATACTTTTATTCAATTAATTTTTCTAGCTAAATTTAACCTTTAATTTTTCAAAGAGAATTCTATTAACTTTTTTTAACGGAAATATAGATTAATTTTTTTTAATGATTTTGAGATGACAACTCATGTGCTTATCTACGTATACTTCATGTTAGCATTTCACTCATTGCAAACCAAGTCAATATCTCAGTTTGTTTCATCTTTGATTCTTCAAATTTAAGTAGATAACAATGGTGGCGCGGAGCATGATCAAGGAGAAGAAGAAGGCTTAGAAGCTGAAAATGAAGAGTTTGAAAACGAGAGTCCTCGTAATAAAAGCATATATGGGAAAGATAAGGGAAGATCAAATATGTATAAGAGAGGAGCAAAGGGATATGTGAGAAAGGTTTGGAGATGTTAGACGCCAATATCATCAACTCAGATTGAATGATTGTGAAACAATCGGCTTCGGCTTTTTATCGAATTCAGTTTAGGGCCCGTTTAGTATAGATTGTTAAATCATGTAAGAAAATTTTCGTTTAACGTATTTTTCGTACTTGTTTTTATTTGACACTCCAACGCTCGTCGAAGATGTTACGAGTGTTAAATAGAGTTTAGTTTATAATCAGTTGTAAAGTCAAGTCTGTTGTGCTGAGTCAGCAAGGAGCAAAGGGATATGTGAGAAAGGTTTGGAGATGTTAGACGCCAATATCATCAACTCAGATTGAATGATTGTGAAACAATCGGCTTCGGCTTTTTATCGAATTCAGTTTAGGGCCCGTTTAGTATAGATTGTTAAATCATGTAAGAAAATTTTCGTTTAACGTATTTTTTGTACTTGTTTTCATTTGACGCTCCAACGCTCGTCGGAGATGTTATGAGTGTTAAATAGAGTTAGTTTATAATCAGTTGTAAAGTCAAGTCTGTTGTGCTGAGTCAGCAAGAGTTGGTTAGGAAGGTTGTTAGTTTACTAACTCACACTAATTCACTCAACATTGTATAATTACACAGTCCAGTCCCTTTGAGATATTATGGACTTATTAATAAAATTGAGAGTACTGTCTCTCTTCCACCACTTCTCTCATTCTCTAGTTGTGTAATCTAGCATGGTATCAGTCGCTTGTTCTGAGATTCCCTCCGCTGTGTTTTGCTCTGGTTGTGCTTGCTAAAGACTGTGATTGTGGATTCAAGCTAGCGACTCAAGAATCAGCCCTAATATGTCTTCCGTTGGTCTGGATTTTCTCGTTGAAATAGCGTCGGAATTGATACGATCGTGGTAAGATTCGTGTACTCATTTGTCTTGATCTTTACATCTGTTCTTTGATCTCTATTTCTCAGAGTTATCTTTTTCAGTCGTAAGGATGTTTGTTTCGTGATTCTGTTGCAAGAGCAGACTAGTGATTTGAGGTAACTTTCTAGATCAAGAAATGTGCCTTCTGATGTGTTATCATCTTTATGGCATCACAATCTTTACTTGCTTTCTGGTTGCTGATTATTTCTATTGTGGCTTGTTGAGATTCTGCTTAATGTCTGTGTTAGTTTCTTGGTTATGGCTTGTTGATCTATCGTCTTTATTTTGGTTCTCTGTTGGTTTCTTTATGTGCGTAACAATTGTTCGACGTTATGCCTCTATGACTTTCTTGTCTATCCTACTTTGATGTTTCTTTTCTTCTACTCTGAGTTGTAGCCTGCGTGTGGTTTGGTGATGGCTACTGAATCATCTATTAGTTCTAGTTCAATTTCTGCTTCTTTAACCTCCTCCACGAGCAATTATTCCATTCAACAACTACCGAAACTTGATATTGTGAAATTAAGTGAGAACACATATGTGATCTGGAAACATCAAGTTCTTCTAATTGTTGAAGGGTATGGTTTGATACATTTTATCTCGGATCATGAGGTTCCTGCCAAGACAGTTGTGGATTCAACAGGGGTGACAGTTACTAATCCTATATTTCTTGCGTACCTTAAGCAAGACAGGCTTCTTGCATCTTGGCTCTTGTCCACCATTAGTGCAGATGTGCTCCCACATCTTACATGTCTTAACACCTCTCAAGGAATTTGTAACACTTTAGCACGGAGATATGGTGCTAAATCTTCATCTAAGATTTCCTCTCTTCGACATAGTCTTCATTCCCAAAAGAAACACGGTCTTTCAGTTAGTGAATATCTTGGGAAGGTCAAGCAGATCTGTGACACCCTGAGTGCAGCTGGTAATGTTGTCACAGAACATGAACAAGTCAGTGTCATCCTTGCAGGGTTGACAGCTGAGTTTGAATCAGTAATTGCCGTGGCCTCTCGTGAAACACAGACTCTTGAGAGTCTTTCTGAAATGTTATTTGATTGTGAAGCAAGGCAAAAGAAGTTCATGACTGATAATTTCTCGATTCAAGCTAATGTGGTGACTCATAGCAGCTCTAAATCTGAAGACTCTGGTGATAAGGATGATTTTAGTGGGGATCAATTCTCGAATTCGAATCGGTATGCTAGAGGACAGCATGGAAACAACTTCTTCAGGGGTAGAGGCAGGGGTCGTTTTGGTTCAAATCGATCTCAATGTCAGCTATGTGGAAAGTATGGCCATTTGGTTCAAAAATGCTACTACAGATTTGATCATAGCTTCACTGGTTTGCCTAACACGAGAGGGGATTATGTTCACTCAGCCAATGCTTCTAATTTTGGTTCGAAGTCAGATTCCTTTGGTTCAAATCATTCTCCTATTCAAGCTTACACTCATACACTCATGACTCCTCCACCATCTTCATATCTTGCAAACTTTACACCATTTGTTCCTTTTATGCCTGGTGCTGTTCCAGCAACTCTTTCACCTAACACCTCTGATGTTCTTCCTTCTGTGTCTGCTGTGTTTCCATCTGTTCCAGTTTCTTCTGGATACCCTGGATCTCCTGGTTGTGGTTCCACTGGTTCACGGGATGTGGTGTGGTATCCTGATTCAGGTGCTACCCACCACATCACCAATGACCGAGCTAACCTTCAGACCGAGGCAGTTTACACAGGTATGGATTCTCTTCTTGTTGGAAATGGAAATGAGGCTCATATTTCTCATGTTGGTCATGGTAAGCTGATGTGTCGGGATAGATCTATGAACTTCAATAATTTGTTGTGTGCTCCTGACATTAGGAAAAATCTATTGTCTGTATCTAAGTTTGCCCGTGACAACAATGTATTTTTTGAATTTCATCCTCGTCATTGTCTTGTTAAGGATGTTCAGACCATGATGCCTCTGCTGGAGGGGAAGCTCACTCCTGAGGGTCTATATGAGCTATGATCTGCTGCTGGTTCTTGTTCTTCGAGTGACTCTTCAACACAGGTGTTTGCTGTTTCTAAATCTGGTTTGCCCTTGGAAGTATGGCATCGGCGTCTTGGCCATCCTTCTCTTCCAGTTCTTCAGTCAGTTTTAAATTCTTGTAATATTCATGTGAGTGACAATAACTTGCCTAATGTTTGTTCATCATGTGTGCAAGGCAAGGCACATAAACTTCCATTTTCCTTATCGAAAACTGAATATACTTCTCATTTTCAATTGATTGTTTCTGATGTATGGGGACCAGCTCATGAAGAGTCTGATGGTTATTGGTACTATGTATCATTCATCGATGTTTTTAGTCGATTTACCTGGTTATATTTGCTCAAACGTAAATCTGATGTAGTCACTTGCTTTGTTAATTTTTATACTATGGTTGAAGTTCACTTTGAATGCAAAATCAAAGTGTTGCAGATGGATGGGGGTAGTGAGTACAAGATTCTGTCCAAATGGTTACTTGAACATGGTGTTCTTCATCGTATTTCATGTCCTAGAACATCCGAACAAAACGACAAGGCTGAACGGAAACACCGACATATTGTGGATATGCGCTTAACCCTTTTAGCTCAGGCTGGGTTGTCATTAAGCAACTGGAGTCATGCCTTTGTCACGGCTATCTTTTTAATAAATCGTTTGCCAACACTTGTCTTGAGTGGAAAGTCACCATATGAGATTTTGTACAAGAGTAAACCTGATTATGATTATTTTCGGGTTTTTGGGTGTGCTTGTTTCCCGTTGACAAGGCCGTTTAATCAACATAAACTTGATTTTCAGACTCGGCAGTGTACTTTTTTAGGCTATAGTCCTCAGCACCGTGGTTACAAGTGTTTGGATTCTGATGGGAAAATTATTTTATCTCGTCATGTTGTCTTCGATGAAACTAAATTTCCTCACGTTATAATTAATGCGACATCGTTTCATCCTAATTCTTCACAAAGTTCTGGGTCGAGTGAGCGTGTTGGGTTTCCTCTAGTTTTGGTTTCTCCAGGGCCCAGTGTGGTGTCTTCTCGTACACAGGCCGGGCACTCAGATCCTCGAGAAGTTTCTTCGTGTGTAGAAGTCCCAGTTCGGTCTCCACATCATGGCTCTGGTGATACTGTTTCTGGGCCTCCTTCTAATGGGCCAGAACATACGATGGGTTTTGTACTTGTTGAAGGTCGCGGTGCTGAATCTCCTCGACCTGATGTATTTGCAGAATGGCCTGCCTCTTCATCGAATCTTTTGGGCCAGGCGAATGGCCCGAATATTTCTTATGGGTTGTTAAACCCACCTATGGTTCCTGATACAACTGATACAATCCCTGAATTAGGGCATCCTCAGTTGGGTGTTTTTGGCGCACAATCTGCCGTTGGGATTTCCATTCCGTCTCTCGATTTCTCTCCGGATTTAGTACTAGTTTCTCCCTTGGGTCGAGATTTGTCGGCTTCTTCACAAGAGCCCATGGTTCAGCCACCGGTTTCTCCTTTGCGTCGTGATTCATCAGCGTCTCCTCTAGAACCTATGGTTCAACCATCGTTTGTTTCACCTGATTTCTGTGATTCAACAAATGTGTCTTCTTCCAATTTGCCAGATATAGGTGCTGCTTCGCCTGGCTTGTCTTCTGCGGAGGATTCTCCTTCTCTTCCTGTGACGAATATACATCCAATGGTCACACGGGGAAAGAATGGTATTCGCAAACCGAAGGTGTTTCATGCCTTGGTTGTCTCTCTGCCTGATACTGAAGAACCTCGTACGATTCGTGAGGCGATGCAAAGTCCACACTGGCACCAGGCAGCCCCAGATGAACATGATGCCTTAATGAAGAATAACACCTGGACCGTTGTTGAGTTACCCACCAATCGACGGGCAGTTCAGTGCAAGTGGATTTTTAAGATAAAACGAAATGCTGATGGGTCTGTGTCACGGTACAAGGCTCGTCTAGTCGCCAAAGGGTATCTTCAGCAACCTGGGTGTGACTTCCATGAGACGTTCAGTCCGGTGATTAAGCCCACGACCGTTCGAACCATTATCTCTATTACTATGACAAGAGGGTGGACTTTACGCCAGATTGACGTCAACAACGCCTTTTTTAATGGCGATCTGGTTGAGGAGGTCTATATGACTCAGCCTCCAGGATACGAACAAGGGAATGACAAGAGGTTAGTATGCAAATTAAATAAAGCTATCTATGGGTTAAAACAGGCTCCTCGAGCCTGGTTTGAAAAGTTGCGAGAGTATTTGCTTTCTATTGGTTTTACTGTTTCTAAATCTGGTCCTTCATTGTTTGTTCGTTTGGATAATGGTTCCACTATTTATTTACTCGTATACGTCGACGGCATAATCGTTACTGGTAGTGATAGTACTGAGGTACAAAATGTTATTACTGATTTAGATAAGCAATTTCTCTTAAAGATCTTGGTTTACTAAATTTTTTTGGGTGTTGAAGTTACGTATGCTACTGATTCTGTTGTTTTAAGTCAAACAAAGTACATTTGATATTTGTTGAAACAGAGTGGTTTAGAGACTGCTAAGGGTCTCCCGACTCCGATGGTTACGAGTTTGCATCTTTCAACTTCCGATGGTTCTCCTATTTCTAATGTTTCTGAGTACATAAGCATTGTTGGTGCACTACAGTATGTAGTCATTACGAGACCTGAGATTGCCTTTGCAGTCAACAGAGTTTGTCAGTTTATGCATAACCCTCTTGACACTCATTTCCAGGCGGTTAAACGGATCCTACGCTATTTACAAGGGTCAATTGACTATGGTTTGCGTTTTACTGTGGCCTCTCGACTGAATATTACTACATTTGCTGATGCAAATTGGGGTTCTGATTTAGATGATCGACGGTCGATCACTGGTTTCTGCTTATTTTTTGGGGGTAATCCAATTTCCTGGGGTTCGAAAAAGCAATCCGTGGTTTCTCGTTCCACTACGGAGGCTGAGTACAAGGCTGTTGCCTGTGCCACCTCTGAAATTCTTTGGCTTCTTTCCTTACTACAGGAGTTGCATGTTTCGTGTGATGATACTCCGACCTTGTGGTGTGATAATTCTAGTGCTGTTGCGGTTTTAGCTAATCCAGTGTTACATTCCAAATTCAAGCATGTTGAGCTTGATTTGTATTTTGTCCGGGGAAAAGTTGCTGCAGGCACTCTTCTTGTCAACGAAGTCTCTGCCTATGAACAAATTGTTGATGTTATGATTAAGCCATTGTCTGCACCTGTTTTCACTCGATTTCGTCACAAGCTTGCTGTAGTGTCTGCTTCTTCTCCGGCTGGTTGAGGTATAATTTCCTTGGTTTATTATGTGTGTTTCTTGTTTTTCTTGTGTTCTGTTGCAGGTTTGTTTAATGGTTTTGATGAAAGTTCAGCGGTCTTCAGCTTGGCAGAAGTTGGGTGAATGTTATGAGTGTTAAATAGAGTTAGTTTATAATCAGTTGTAAAGTCAAGTATGTTGTGCTGAGTCAGCAAGAGTTGGTTTAGAAGGTTGTTAGTTTACTAACTCACACTGACTCACTCAACATTGTATAAATACCCAGTCCAGTCTCTTTGAGATATTATGGACTTATTAATAAAATTGAGAGTATCGTCTCTCTTCCACCACTTCTCTCATTCTCTAGTTGTGTAATCTAGCAGGAGAAACATCGTTAGGCTCCATTTGACGTAATTTTTGAGATTATTTTTTACTGTTGAACGGAAAAACTCCACCGAATGTCTTAACTTTTACGCCGTTTCACCCTGATCCTCCACCTAAACCAGCTTTCCAACAACTCCGCCAAACAGAGCTAAGCTCGAGTATGGTACTAAAACACATTTCAGTGGCTTCCTTTGTTCAAATTCGGATGGAGGGAGGTTATAGTTTCTTTATTTCATTGTTAATGTCGGATTTGGAAAGGGAAAATATCAATGTCGGGTATCTGAAATATCAAAGTATGTAATAAAAGTAATATTATAATACGTTTTTCTTCGTAAATGTCTTTTTTTTAATGTTTGTTGCTAGGGATGTAAAAATTGACCCGACCTGAAAACTCGACTGAAACATGCTCGAGTCAAAAATCTGATTTGACCTGAAAATTTAATGACCCGAACTCGATCTGTAACCGACTATTGTTGACTCGAACCTGAATTCAACATGTTATTGTAGTGACCGAACACGACCTGCGTCCGACTGAAAACGACCCGAACCCGAATTGGACCTGTTACTGTGGACCTGAAACCCGACCTGCGCCCGACTGAAACGAACCTGAACCCGAAGCCGACCTGGCATATAACCGATTTTACCCGACTGAATTGACCCGAGATCCGATATTACCCAACCTGTTTTGAACCCGGCCTGTTTTGGACCCGACCTGTTTTGAACCCGACCTATTTTAAACCCGACCTGTTTTGAACCCGACTTGTTTTGGACTCGACCTGTTTTGAACCCAACCTGTTAATTGACCCGACCTGCTTTGAACCCAGCCTATTTTTAACCTGAACTGATATTGAACTAACTTGATATTTACCTGACATATAGTTGAAGAAGTATTAATTTATTAAATTAATTTAGTACTAACTCGTTCAATATAAATTATTTGTGAAGTTTAATAAGAATTAACATACTTAAATTTATTTTATTAAAAAAATATTCAAAATTTAAAAGTTTTATTAAATTAATAAGTTGTGATGGATGAATTTAAAATAAATTATTTAAAATTTAAATCAATTTGTTAATTGTGATCATTAAATTTAAAAAATATTTTATTAAAATTTTTAATTATAACTATTAAAATAATAAAAAATTAGTTTAGGGGAAGATTTTTTTAAATTAATGGGGGACAGTTTTTTTGATTGATAGGGAATTATGGGGGTTGCCGCATGATCAAACAAAATTGGGAGTGGAGGCGGGATTTTTTTATTTATGGGTTAATTATCCTTTAGGTCCTTCCTTAATTAGATGGTTAGGGTTTAGGTTTTTTAGGTTTTAGTTTGTTTTTTTTTAGTCCTAACTTTTGGTTTAGTTTCTTTAAATTTCATTCAATTAGGTCATGCTTCATAAATTGATTAATTATTAAACCTTTTGGTTTGCTTTAAATTTGATTTGGTCCTCATATAAAGATTTGGTAAGTAATTATGTTTAATAAATTTATTCATTTGTGATTTGAGCTCTAATTAATAATTTAATTTTAATTTATTTTTAGATTTGTCCTTTTTATGTTTCAATTTATTTTGTTTGTTAGATATATGAGTTTATGTTTAAGGTTTAGGGGTAAATGTGTCAAGTTGATTGTTTAGGGATATGAGATTAATTTAGGGATTATGTGATTAGGCTTGCATTATAATTATTAGTGAATGGTGTCTGTAAGATTTAGATATTCATGTTTGGGGTTTACGGGTAAATGTGTCAACTTAATTATTTGGGGGTTATGAGATTAGTTTAAGGATGAGAGGATTAAACTTGTACTTTAATTATTAGTGAATAGTGTCTGTAAGATTTAGATATTCATGTTTGGGGTTTATGGGTAAATGTGTCAACTTAATTATTTGGGGGTTATGAGATTAGTTTAAGGATTAGGGGATTAAACTTGTACTTTAATTATTAGTGATTATAAGATTTAAGGGTTGAAGTTTAGATGTGTTGTTTAGGGTATACATATATACGTACAAATATGTATGTTCTAATATATATATATACACATACTAAAACTTACATACATACATATAGATGTATATGTATATATATAATTATAACAACATACATACATACATACATACATACATACATACATACATACATACATACATACATACATACATACATACATACATACATACATACATACATACATACATACATACATACATACATACATACATACATACATACATACATACATACATACATACATACATACATACATACATACATACATACATACATACATACATACATACATACATACATACATACATACATACATACATACATACATACATACATACATACATACATACATACATACATACATACATACATACATACATACATACATACATACATACATACATACATACATACATACATACATACATACATACATACATACATACATACATACATACATACATACATACATACATACATACATACATACATACATACATACATACATACATACATACATACATACATACATACATACATACATACATACATACATACATACATACATACATACATACATACATACATACATACATACATACATACATACATACATACATACATACATACATACATACATACATACATACATACATACATACATACATACATACATACATACATACATACATACATACATACATACATACATACATACATACATACATACATACATACATACATACATACATACATACATACATACATACATACATACATACATACATACATACATACATACATACATACATACATACATACATACATACATACATACATACATACATACATACATACATACATACATACATACATACATACATACATACATACATACATACATACATACATACATACATACATACATACATACATACATACATACATACATACATACATACATACATACATACATACATACATACATACATACATACATACATACATACATACATACATACATACATACATACATACATACATACATACATACATACATACATACATACATACATACATACATACATACATACATACATACATACATACATACATACATACATACATACATACATACATACATACATACATACATACATACATACATACATACATACATACATACATACATACATACATACATACATACATACATACATACATACATACATACATACATACATACATACATACATACATACATACATACATACATACATACATACATACATACATACATACATACATACATACATACATACATACATACATACATACATACATACATACATACATACATACATACATACATACATACATACATACATACATACATACATACATACATACATACATACATACATACATACATACATACATACATACATACATACATACATACATACATACATACATACATACATACATACATACATACATACATACATACATACATACATACATACATACATACATACATACATACATACATACATACATACATACATACATACATACATACATACATACATACATACATACATACATACATACATACATACATACATACATACATACATACATACATACATACATACATACATACATACATACATACATACATACATACATACATACATACATACATACATACATACATACATACATACATACATACATACATACATACATACATACATACATACATACATACATACATACATACATACATACATACATACATACATACATACATACATACATACATACATACATACATACATACATACATACATACATACATACATACATACATACATACATACATACATACATACATACATACATACATACATACATACATACATACATACATACATACATACATACATACATACATACATACATACATACATACATACATACATACATACATACATACATACATACATACATACATACATACATACATACATACATACATACATACATACATACATACATACATACATACATACATACATACATACATACATACATACATACATACATACATACATACATACATACATACATACATACATACATACATACATACATACATACATACATACATACATACATACATACATACATACATACATACATACATACATACATACATACATACATACATACATACATACATACATACATACATACATACATACATACATACATACATACATACATACATACATACATACATACATACATACATACATACATACATACATACATACATACATACATACATACATACATACATACATACATACATACATACATACATACATACATACATACATACATACATACATACATACATACATACATACATACATACATACATACATACATACATACATACATACATACATACATACATACATACATACATACATACATACATACATACATACATACATACATACATACATACATACATACATACATACATACATACATACATACATACATACATACATACATACATACATACATACATACATACATACATACATACATACATACATACATACATACATACATACATACATACATACATACATACATACATACATACATACATACAATAAACTTTGATTTAATTGAATTTCCATTGTCTATTCCCTCTCTATTTTCACCAATTGTTTTTTTTCTTAATTTAGCTTAAAAATTGGTGGCTTATTGCCCTCCAAAATTTTGTCTTTTCCCTCTCTTGTTTTACCAATTGTCTTTCTCTTTTTCTTAATTTAATTGAATTTCAATTTAGATTAGTTTAATTGAAATTTCACATTTAGTTTTAGAATTATTTTAATTATGTCCGTGATTTATGCTTCTAAATTTTAGTTAGCTCAATTAGATCCTAAGTTTAATAAATTAATTCATTTCAGACATTATTATTATTGTTATTATTATTACATATAATAAACTTTGATTTAATATAATTATACACAAAATTTTGATATGAATACATGAAGCTTTGATTTAAATATTTAATCAAATTCATATGCATAGCTTAAAAAGTTGAATCAGAATTGATGATATGAAATATTGATAATAAGATATGTATGTATAAAGTAATGTGAGTTAATTATATATATATATATATATATTAAAAAATGTAAAATATCAAGGATCCTTGCGGATATTTTTCGGGAATCTCCACAATTATTTATAAGGTTACGGTTCGATTATCCCCACGGTTCGGATATAGCAATCCACGGTTCAGACCGGTTCTTACCCAAAAATTTCCAGGGTCGTCGGACGTTCACCGGAACCCTCGCCGGTGATCGGAAAAAGCCATTTTCAACCTGGAAAAAGAAGCTCGTTAGTCCTGAGTTTCATTCCATCAAAAACGACAAAAAGAATTAACCGGAAGCTCGCCGAATCTTACCCCAACAGAAACAGAATGGCCGGAAAGCATGCGGCTCCAGTGAGGCCTGTGCTGATGCCGGAACGGTGCTCAATCAGATGGATTTTGTGGATCTCTACCCACCGATCACGTTTGCACCGACGATGCGCTCAGCCGACGACGAGAACGACCGGAAACGGAGGGAAAACAATGAGGTTCGCGGGTGAGTTTTCCGTAACTTCAACACGACCTCCACGGTGAACGGAAACGGAACATCGCGAGTGGCTGCCATGGTCGTGGTCGAAATGCAGCGGCGAGCACAACGGTGACAGCAGTGCACCCCACGGACGGTCGGTGGCCGAGATCGCCAACAGTGAGGGGGTGTTTGAGGAGAGAGTTTGGAACCTTCAAACTGGTTTTCGCCGGCGATGGACGGCTCGGTAGCGCGCGTGGCTGGTGGTGAACAGAACGGGGTGGGACGGCGCACACGCCAATGGTGGCGGTGGTGTCCACGACGGCCCAGTGAGTGAGATCGGAGAGGTCGAACGGTGGTGGCTGAGGTAACGGTATGAGAGAATTCTAGAATCTCTCTCTGGATTTTCCATATTCAAAAGGGCAGGTGAGGAGTCAGACTTGACTAATATTGGTTCATACCAAAAACAAAGGTTAAAATTAAAATGGCGAGGACAAATATCGAAAAAAGAACCTTGGCTGAGATGGCTAAGGTTTGTGTTTACCAACCATAGGCCATGGGTTCAAAACCCCTTGGCAACGCATCTCCCCACTTTTTTTCTTTTTTTTCTTTTATCACATTTCTAATTTTATAATTATACCTTTTTGCGGGTGTTACAGAGACACCAAAAAAATCAGTATTTTTAGTGTCCCAATACATGTCTCTATTTATGCCTCAACACTAGACCTGACAAACTTGACCCGAGACTCGAAACCTGAACCAAGACCCGATTTTAACCCGAACATGATGATCCGAACTTGACCCAAAACCCAATATAAACTGAACCGAATCGAAATTTTTTTTTGAACCGAAATGGACCCGAACCGGTTTGACCCGAACCGGAAGCTTAACCGAATATCGACCCGATTTTAACCCGAAAATTAAGGTAAAATAAATGAATAATTTATTTTTAATATTATCTATTTTAACAATATGATAAATAATAAAATGAAGTATGTTTTATTACCTTTTTGTACTATATCATGGAAGAGATCGTTGCTCTTGTCAAAGTTGTGGTATAATAACATTTTATGTCATTTTACGTTTAAATATTAATTAAATAAAACTTTTTCCCTACTAATTTTTAAATTTAGAATTTTAATGTATTATTTTCTCTCCTAATATTTAATCTTAAGCCATAAATCCTAAACAATAAACCTTAAGCCATAGAAATTAATCTTGTAACCCCCTCGTCCCGGTCTGGTCGGATGACCGATCCGAGTGGGCCACACGGGGAAAACCGAAGCGAAACCCGTTAAGGTTCCCCCTCGGTTAACGACCCAGAAAATTCCTTTTTACTTTATCTTGTCTATAGGCATAATTAAATCCTATGTGAAGCACATCAGCGGAAAATGCAAACAATTTAACATCGACCAAACTAACTATACAATAAACAGCTCATTTTAGCCCTTTACAGCAGGCCGTATCGAAACGCCCTTAGGGTGTTCCGAAACGCCTTGACTTAGTCAACAGGCCAGGGTCAACCATAGGGTGACCGTTTCGAAACAGGGGTGACCCGTATCGAAACGACCCTAACGGTCAATTTATCGTGGTCAACGAGATTTGACCGTTTCGAAACATCAAAGGCCCGTTTCGGAACGCCTTTATCTCGCCAATTTCTCAGAATTCCAGTAGCAAAAATGTTCCGAAACGACCCCTATCCGTTTCGAAACGGAAAGCCAAATGCAAAGGGACCGTATCGAAACAAGGTGGCCCGTTTCGAAACGCCCCCTGTCTGCAGACTCGTTTTGGTTGTTTTAAGGCACAAGGGTGCCCCAAAACACCACCAAAACACCCTTCAACATTATAACACATAAACTTAAGGCAACCCAACTATATTAACATGCTTTAACAAGATTAGGACGAGTCTAAACACTAAGGCAAGACATCACAAGTCATGCATTCATACAACATCATTCAAACATAAAGGCAACCTCTACGGCACGTGGCTAACATTCAAAATAAGCAATTTAGGCATGGTTTACAATTCAACATGGCAACACAAGCCATACAAAAGCAAGATATCAAGGAGTCTAAACATGCTCCTAAACAACTAACAACTATCCATCAAAACAACACATGTCCCATTACTCAAACTATTACATGTCCAACATTAAAAACTCATACTTGAAGTACTCAAGGCTAACAACCACACTTGGAGGCCCTCCACTTGCTCGAGCAACCCGCGAACTAAGGATCTGCAATGTTGAACAAAGAGAGCGTAAGCAATGATGCTTAGTGAGGGTAGCTCTAAAAACAAACCTCAACATTGCAGGGACCGAGCACGATCTAGCCAAGGCATTACACAATTATACCAAGGATTCACAAGAGCCACAAGATAAAGATGCATGAGCAATATACAATATAAATGCGGTACTACTTTCAACAAACAAACAGAATTTAATAGTTAAATCTATTTCCGATCATAACGCGGTACTACTTTCAACAAACAAACAGAATTGGGGACCTAAACCATTTAGGTGTTTCAATTTTTGGCTTAATGAAGAGGGATTCGATGATATGGTTCAACAAGCTCTCGCTTCATACAAGGATAATAGCAGGAATCCAAAGATTGGTGGTATACTAAAAGGCATCAAAAATTCGGTGAAACAGTGGGCTGATTGGAAAAGAAGTCGGGAATGGCCAAGGACTGCTGTTTTGGAGGGGCAGATCGACCTTCTAGAAAAGAAGCTGCAGCAAGAAACGTTTTTAGAGGAGGATTTGGGGAACCTAAAGAAGCTTCGTTGGGACCTTTGGTGCCAATATCGTAGGGAGGAAGGAGAATTATTGCAAAAGTCCAGATTACGTTGGCACGTTGAGGGAGACAAGAATTCGAAGTTTTTTCACCAGACTATTCAAGCTAGAAGAAGTGGCAATAATATCTCTTCCATATCGGTTGGGAACGAAGTAGTGTCGGATCCTAATTTGGTTAAAGAAGCTGTCAGGAATCACTTCAAAAAGGCATACAATAATACCTCGGCTATCCAGGTGCAACATATGAAATTGGATTTTCGCAAGATCTCGTTGGTTCAATTAAAGATGTTACAGGCCAGCTTTAGGGAGGATGAAGTGCGAGCTGCTCTATTCTCCTCGGATGGGAATCGTGCCCCGGGGCCGGATGGTTTTAATTTCAACTTTTTCAAGAAATACTGGAATCTGTTGAAGGATGACATCATGGTATTTTTTGAAGCTTTCCATCAAGGTAAGAATTGGGAGGATGGGGTCAACCACTCTTTTATCACACTTATTCCTAAGGTGAAGAATCCGGTATCCCTCGAAGAATATCGTCCAATTAGCTTGGTAGGGGGGATCTACAAACTGTTGTCGAAAGTTCTGGCACGTTGTTTGAGTTCGGTAATGGATACAGTGGTGGGGGATTCGCAGTTTGCTTTTATTCAGGGGCGGCAGATTTTAGATTGCAGTTTGGTGGCAAATGAGGTGATTGATCATGTATCTAAAGCTGGAGATAAAGGCATAGCTTTCAAGACCGATTTCCATAAAGCGTATGACTCGGTTAGCTGGTCCTTCCTAGATCTGGTTCTTAAAGAAATGGGTTTTGGTTCCCGATGGCGCGGATGGATATCTAAGTGCATCTCGACAGCATCTATATCGGTGCTAGTGAATGGGGCGCCAACTGAGGTTTTCACGATGTCGAAAGGCCTAAGACAAGGATGTTCGTTGTCTCCCCTCCTATTTAATTTGGTAGGGGAAGCTTTGAGTTTGATGTTAAAAAAAGCTGTGGAAAAAAAGGTATTTTCTGGTTTGTTGATAAAAAATCAGTTCGATCAAGTCGATATTTCTCATCTCCAGTTTGCTGATGACTTGCTCATCTTTTGTGAGGGCAACGAAGATCACTTATTCAATGTTAAATGCGTGCTAAGAGTATTTGAACTCGCTTCTGGATTAAAGTTGAATTTGAAGAAGTGCAGGGTGTTTGGAATAAATCTACATGGCGAAACTGTGCAGCAGTGGGCGTCTAACATCGGATGTCTAAAAGGCGACCTCCCGTCGGACTATTTGGGTTTACCGCTTGGCTCGAAAAGAAATTCTGAATCTTTATGGGACCCGGTAGTCAACAAATTTATGAAAAAATTGGGTGGGTGGTCTTCAAAGTACCTATCTATTGGGGGGAGACTTACGTTGATAAAATCTGTTTTAAGCTCTCTACCGGTCTACTTCCTTTCTCTGTTCAAGATGCCAGCTTCAGTCGGTGCGAGACTCAACAAAATCATGGCCGCATTTCTTTGGGGAGATAACGTGGGCAAGTCCAGGATCCACTGGATGAATTGGAACCAAGTGTGCCGCCCTTTGAACATGGGAGGTTTGGGGATACCCGACCTTAATATACTGAACAGATCCCTTTTAGGAAAATGGGTAGTAAGATACGGGAATGAGCCTGATTGCTTGTGGAAGAAAGTTATTGATGCTAAGCCCTCGGCTGCTTCGGATTCGCTGTTACCGGTGATATCGCGGCCGAAAGGAACTTCCTGGATGTGGCAGAACATTTTGAAGAGTTTCTATGCGGAAGATCGGTTTGGTTGTACCATTAGGGAAAATCTGTGCATTCGAGTGGGCAATGGTTCGAGAGTCAAATTCTGGCAAGATGCGTGGTTAGGCAATGTTATTCTAAAGGAGCGTTTTCCTCGTATATTTGCCTTAGCAGTGAATAAAACTGGATTTGTACGTGAGTTTGGCAGCAAGGAGAACACGACTTGGAAATGGAGGATTCAGTGGCGTAGAGCTTGTTTCGACTGGGAAAAAGCTCAATGTGATGCTCTATTTCATTTACTAAATACCTTCAGCGTGAGCTCTCTAGAATGTGATGGTCTGAGTTGGCGCCGGGCCAATGACGGGTCCTTCTCAGTGAAATCTGTACGAAATGCTTTCTATGACAGCAATCTTGACGAACCATTCTGGAAAAAGAATATTTGGACCGGAATCGCCCCTCCAAAAGTGGAGTTTTTCACATGGTCGGTATGTTGGGGGAGAATTTCGGTGAAGGCGGAATTGGTCAAACGAGGGGTTCGAAACATTGATAATGTGAATTGTTCCTTGTGCAATGCTGAGTTAGAAACCGTTGAGCATCTGTTTATAGAGTGTTATGAGGTCTGGAAGCTATGGGCCAAATTCTGCAAAATGGCAAAGGTTGCAACGGCGATACCGAAAAATCCCAGGAAATTATTAGAGGCATGGGGGGAACTATGCGATCCTAAGGATTGGGAATGGATGAGAATGGTACCTTTTGCAGTCTGGTGGTCTGTTTGGTTATTTAGGAATGATATTTCCTTTAACCAAAAGCGGTTCGATGGGTTACAATTAGACAACATGGTGCGGCTACGGATGGTATATTGGTATAAAGCAAAATTTCCAGCATGTCCAATCCCTTTTGATAATCTTCTGCAGGATATATCTCTCATCTCATCTTGGTCTCGTTCCGGATTAGGAGGAAAGGCAAGCACGGTGTGGTCTCCTCCACCTGCTGGTTATTTGAAGCTAAATTCAGACGGGGCCTGTGTTGAGGTAGCCGGAGGATGGAGGGGTGGTATTGGGGGTTTAATAAGAAATGGGGAGGGTGGAACTGTCCATCAGTTTTCGATTTTGGCAGGGGATGATCCTCCTGCTATGATCGAGCTGCAAGCTCTTCATTACGGGGTGAGGTGGTTTTATGATTCGGGGTGGGCGCAGAATCATCGGTTGATCGCGGAAGTAGACTGTAAAAAAGTAGTGGAGTGGTGCCAAAATGCGTTGCCCCCTCCTGGCCCAGCACGCGCTCGAGTTTCCTACATACAAAAGCAAATGGCAACGTGGGGTTTATGCTTAAGGTGGATTACGAGAGGTGGTAACGCGGAGGCGGATAGATTAGCTAAATTAGCTATTGGTAGTTAATTGACACAGAGGAGTACGGATGTATGGCGAATTCATGGATTTGTCGGTTGTTGTATTTCGAACTATTTATATGAATAATATGTAGTCGGGCACTCTTTTCCCCTTTAATAGGAAGGGTTTTTTAATGAGGCCCATTTTTTGACCTTTCAAAAAAAAAATAAGCTCAACTCCACAATACATGTAATCACATTTAACATCCAATTTATAGTTCATATATCTCAACACATTGATACACATATCAATCAACATTGACACCTAGCTATGACCCGAATACGCGGATAAATACGTTGGAAACTCACATCCAACAACCACATTACCTCACGGTGGGATTACACTCATCACCGGTCTCGCGGAGGGGATTCCAATCATCCTCACGCCCCGTCGATGGGATTCCACTCATCACCGACTACATTTAAATACAATTTCCGGGCGAACCCGTACTCCTCATTGGTGACTCAACGCCACCAAGGCCACGCGCGACTTTTGACTCATGTGTACACACTAACATCCTAATGATCGATAATTTGTATTCAAGTATACTAGTGCCAACATTTACTCATTTCACATTACTCATTTCAATCAATTCCGTGCTTAGCACGTACTCACCAACAACCATCATCATGCATGTCTCAAGCATCACAAGTCATATCTCATCTCACATGTATAATACAATATACATAAGCATTCATATCACATTTCATACGAGACATACACAACCACATAAATGAGTTCATCCAAAGGCTCTAGATCAAGCTTAGGATTAGGCTACCACCCTAATCCTAACTCTAGGTGGGTCTACCAAACCCAACCTAGTCCATATACTCGAACCAACCATTTTAAAAACCATTCAAAACATTTAACCACTCACCTAAGCTTCAAATCCCTGGATTTACTTCCGATGCTTCACCGATGTCCAACCTCGATTCTAATCAATCCCAAACACAAACAAAACATCCACAATCAATAATTCATCATTGGAACTAACCCGGAATGCAATTCAACCACAAACTACCATGTTGCAAGCATGAACAATTTCCATTTTTCACCAATTCGGATGGCCCCAAGACCTTGCCCAAAAACCATGATTTCAACTTCCACTATACCCACAAATGATTCCAATTCAACCCCTATCCATAGCACTATCAAAAGCCTATCAAAACCCACCTAAAACAACCCCCAAAACTCACCCAAAACCCTCCAAAAACCCCATGTTTACCCAAATCCGAAAATTGCCCAAAATCATTTGAAATTCACATATGTCATACCATTTGACCTCCATACATCATAACTAAACATATTAAATCAAAACATTTAGTTTTATAACATAAAGCTTTCATCTTTAATCCAAACTTTCCAAAATGACATTTTCTAAAACCTTCATGGAAATGAAAATAAAAAGTACTTTTATGGAGAGGGAGATGAGGAGAAGTCAAAAATGCCATTACCTTGCAAAACCGAGTTGAAATGGGTGAGAAATGGGATGGAATAGTAGCTTGGTAGAGAGCTCTTCTCTTTCCCGTTGGTGAAGAAGAGAGTGAATAGGAAAAATGGGTGTTTTATGGTATAAAGGGAATTTAAATTAGAAAAGGGGTAAATTACAAAAAGGCCATTAATGAATGGCTATTCCCTTGTTTTTAAAATAGCTCTTCAACATTGAAATTAAATCAATTTGGTCCCACTTCAATTGTTTATTTTTGAAACCCAAAATTTTAAAAGAATCATTTTAATTATAAGACCGAGCCCAAATAATATTAAAATATTATTTTCACCTAACCCCTAAACCCGGGTGTTACAACTCTCCCCCACTTAAGGAATTTCGTCCCCGAAATTACCTGGTGGAAACAAATACGGAAACTACTCAACCATATCCGCTTTTCTCTCCCACGTGGCCTCTTCCACACCTCTATGTCTCCACAACACTTTGACCAACTCTATGGTCTTGCCACGCAACACCTTGCTATCAGAAGCAAGTATCTCAACGGGCTCTTCATTATAGGACAAATCCGGATTTAACTCTATCTCCTCAACGGGCATCACGTGAGAAGGATCCGATCTATATCTCCTAATCATAGACACATGAAAGACATCATGGATCTTCTCTAACTCAAAAGGTAACCTCAAACGGTAAGCTACAGGCCCAATCCGCTCAACTATCTCATACGGACCAATGAACCTCGGACTCAACTTGCCCTTCCGGCCAAATCTCATTACCTTCTTCCACGAAGATACTTTCAGAAACACTTTCTCACCCACTGAGTACTCAATCTCTTTCCTCTTCAAATCTGCATAAGACTTCTGACGATCGAAAGCTGCTTTCAAACGGTCACAAATCAACTTTACCTTGTCGGTAGTCCCCTTAAGCAAGTCTGGCATAGGTAACAATCTCTGACCTGTCTCAGCCCAACAAACCGGAGTCCTACATCGTCTACCATACAAAGCCTCATAAGGTGCCATCTGAATACTAGACTGATAACTGTTGTTGTAAGCAAACTCAACCAACGGTAAGTGCTTCTCCCAAGAACCCTAGAAGTCAATCACACAACAACGAAGCATATCCTCAAGAATCTGTATCACTCGCTCTGACTGCCCATCGGACTGCGGATGATAGGATGTGCTGAAATGCAATCGGCTACCAAGAGCACTATGCAAGCAACCTCAGAACCTCGAAGTAAATCTAGGATCCCTATCTGAAAAAATAGACTTCGAAACTCCATGAAGTCTCACAATCTCACGAATGTACAAGTTTGCCAACTTGTCTAAGGAATCCGTAGTGTTCACTGCTAAGAAGTGAGCACACTTAGTGAACCTATCAACAATCACCCAAACGGAGTTCTTCTTCGAAGGAGACAAGGGCAACCCCGACACAAAATCCATGGTGATCCTCTCCCATTTCCATTCCGGAATCTTCAAAGGCTGTAGCAAACCTAAAGGAACCTGATGTTCCGCCTTCACTCTCTGACAAACCATACAACGACTCACATACTCGGCTACATCTCGCTTCAAACCAACCCAAAAGTAATCATTCTTCAAGTCTCGGTACATTTTGGTACTACCCGGATGCATAGAAAAAGGACTCGAATGTGCTTCACTCAGAATCTGACGTCTCAACTCAACATCTTCTGGTACAACAATTCTATCTCTAAAGCACAACAAGCTCTCACCACTGAAACTATACTCGGTCGGTCTTCCTTCGGCTATGTCCTGAACATGAGGAACCATACTCGCATCTTACAACTGTTTCTCTCTAATTAACTGAATCAACGAAGGCTTCACTTGCAACTCGGTGATCAAACCACCATCATCGGACACACTCAACCTAGCAAACATAGCTCTAAACTTAGCAGCCACTTTTCTACTCAAAGCATCAGCTACTACATTTGCTTTACCCGGATGGTACTCAATGGTCAAATCATAATCTTTTAGCAACTCTAACCATCTCCTCTGTCTCAAGTTTAACTCTTTCTGTGTCATCAGATACTTCAAGCTCTTGTGATCGGTGTAAACTATACACTTCTCACCATACAAATAATGACGCCAAATCTTCAATGCAAACACAACTGCGACTAGCTCTATATCATGAGTAGGATAGTTCTTCTTATGGATCTTCAACTGTCTAGAAGCATAAGCAACAACTCTCCTATCTTGCATCAAAACACATCCTAAGCTTACGAAGGAAGCATCACTGTAGATCACAAACTCCTTACCTGAAACAGGTTGCACTAACACTGGAGCATTCGTCAAAGCTTCTTTCAATTTCTCAAAGGCCTTCTGTCTTGCATCTGACCATTCAAATTTGACCCCTTTTTGCAACAATTTAGTCAAAGGAGCAGCTACCCTAGAGAAACCATCAACAAATCTCCTATAGTAACCGGCTAATCCTAGGAAACTCCTAATCTCGGTCACGGACTTAGGTTGTTTCCACTCAACAATAGCCTCAATCTTCGATGGATCAACTCGGATGCCTTCGGCCGAAACAAGATGGCCAAGAAATACAACCTCTCGAATCCAAAACTCACATTTACTAAGCTTCGCATACAACTTATTGCTCAACAATCTCCGTAAAACAACTCTCAAGTGCTCATCATGCTCTTCTTCTGTCTTCGAGTACACAAGTATGTCATCAATGAAAACAACTACAAAACGGTCTAGATAGTCCCTAAAAATTCTGTTCATCATGTCCATGAATGCTGCTGGTGCATTCGTGAGCCCAAATGGCATCACAAGAAACTCATAGTGACCATATCTAGTCCTAAAAGCTGTCTTTGGAACATCACACTCTTTCACCTTCAACTGATAGTACCCGGATCTCAAATCTATCTTCGGGAACACTGAAGCACCTCTCAACTGATCAAATAAATCATCTATACGAGGCAACGGATACTTGTTCTTCACAGTCAACTGATTCAACTGTCTATAGTCAATACACATGCGCATGCTACCATCTTTCTTTTTCATGAACAACACGGGAGCACCCCACGGAGAACTACTAGGCCTAATGAAACCACGATCTAATAATTCTTGCAACTGACTCTTCAATTCTTTTAACTCTTTCGGAGCCATACGATACGGAGCTATCGAAACTGGACTAGACCCTGAAACTGTCTCAATCACAAACTCAACATCTCTGTCAGGAGGCAAACCTGGCAACTCTTCAGGAAACACATCTGGAAAGTCACACACTGTTCTGATATCTTTCGGTCTAGCTTCACTCATATCCGGATTCATAACATAAGCCAAATAAGCCTCACATCCAGAGTCCATCAACCTATGAGCCTCTAAAGCTGACACCACATTAGACAAGAACTTAATGTTCTCGCCTACTACTACTACCTCGTAGTCATCAGAAAGCTTCAAAGAAATTCTCTTTGTTTCAAAATCTACACTAGCCCGATGCTCAACCAACCAATCCATACCCAAAATAATATCAAAACCATAGAAAGGAAGTTCCATCATATCAACTGAGAACGCATGACCCTGAATCTTCAGTGGACACCTCCTATACATACGTCTAACCACAACTGTCTCACCAAAAGAACTAGTAACATGCATACCTACATCTAAGACCTCAACAGGGATATCTAACTTCTGTGCATGCTCACTCAAAATGTAGGAATGCGTAGAACCCGAATCAACCAAAGAAAACAAGGACATAGACTATAACTCGAAATTACCTGCTATCACATCGGTGTCGTTCCCGGCCTCTCTCTGAGCATAGACTCTCGCTGGTCCTCCCGCCTCTGGCTGCACAGCCACAACATGAGCAAGGTTCCTCTGAGCATCTACCCTAGGTGCATCAGCCCTAGGCTGGAAGTAGCCACGACCGCGCCCACGGCCTCTCTGAAAATCATTCGCTCTCTCAGGAGCCTGAGCAATGTCGGTGCCTGAACCGCCTGATGCGGACAATCCCTCCTAAAGTGGTCCCTCGAACCACAGTTCCAACAAGCATGGAAATTACCCCAGCACTCACCAGCATGTTGTCTCCCACATCGGGTACACTTGGGCAAACACCCTCCTCCTCTATGGCCCTGATGGCCCCTACCATGGTGGCCACCGCCACGTCTATGGTCAAACTGATGTCCGCCACCTCTGTGCCTCTTGGCATCTCTACCATCAAAGTGGTTATGCCTCTTACGAGAACTGGAACCACCCGATCGTTTGGCCGAACCCAAACTATGCTCTAAGTCTTTGGCCTTCGCGACCAACACATCAAAGTCTGAGTAGTCAGAAGCTAGCGTGTACCTCTTAATCTCTTCATTCAATCCATAACGGAAATGGTTGCAGCGTTCCACTTCAGTAGGAACCAACTCTGGAGCATACTGACTCAAGCGAACAAAGCGGATCTCATAATCAGTCACAGAAGCCTCTCCCTGAGTAAGAGCCATAAACTCTCGCTTCTTCTCATCTAAGTACCTCGGTCCCAAGTACCTCTTCCTGAAAGCGGTCTCAAAGAAGTCCCAATCAATCTTTGTCTCTGGAACCCCAATAGTAATGGTGACCCACCAGGTGTAGGCATCACCCTGAAGCAACAAGATCACACAACCCAATCTACGTGCGCCCGCACAACCCATCTGAGCCAAGATACGAACTGTCTTCTCCAACCATAACTCCGACCTCTCCGGAGTAGATCCTCTAAACTCCTCGGCCCCCAAGCTACGAAGCCTCTCCAAAGGTAGACTAGCATCGTCGCACCTAGGCTGAGCTGCAGCATGAGCTCCCGCAACTGCGGCCTGAAATGCTCCCGCTATTGCTTGCATTAGCGGAGTCATGTCAATTCCAGCTGGACCTTGGCCACCTTGAGGTCCATCTCCTCCGGCTCCATCCTCGCCCCCAACTCCAGGTGGTGGTGGTGGTGGAGGTGGTGGAGGAGCGCCAACTCCCGCGGCCACCGGCCCTTCTAGGTGAGCCTCCACACCAACTGCCGGCTCTACAGGAGCCACAACCCGTGGTTCCTGACGAACCATTCTCGGCCTACCTCTCGGTCTAGACATCGCTCTCACATATATCAACTACAACCACAACAACAAAACATACAAGCTGGGTTAGCAAGGCAAGGCTTCCAAGTGTTCAAGTACGTTCCCTCACTTAAAAATCATTTTTCCAATGTAATAGTAGCAATGGGACTCACACACACATACTTTTGAATAAACAGTCAATCATACTTGTCAAACAAGCAACCATTCTTACAAGGCAAGCAAACACCGTGCATATCAATCAAAAACTTGAACTTACCTCACTTACCTGCCCAAGGTCTCGGTAACCTTAGGCTCTGATACCAACAAGTGTAACCCCCTCGTCCCGGTCTGGTCGGATGACCGATCCGAATGGGCCACACGGGGAAAACCGAAGCGAAACCCGTTAAGGTTCCCCCTCGGTTAACGACCCAGAAAATTCCATTTTACTTTATCTTGTCTATAGGCATAATTAAATCCTATGTGAAGCTCAGCAGCGGAAAATGCAAACAATTTAACATCGACCAAACTAACTATACAATAAACAACTCATTTTAGCCCTTTACAGCAGGCCGTATCGAAACGCCCTTAGGGTGTTCCGAAACGCCTTGACTTAGTCAACAGGCCAGGGTCAACCATAGGGTGACCGTTTCGAAACAGGGGTGACCCGTATCGAAACGACCCTAACGGTCAATTTCTCGTGGTCAACGAGATTTGACCGTTTCGAAACATCAAAGGCCCGTTTCGGAACGCCTTTATCTCGCCAATTTCTCAGAATTCCAGTAGCAAAAATGTTCCGAAACGACCCCTATCCGTTTCGAAACGGCAGGCCAAATGCAAAGGGACCGTATCGAAACAGGGTGGCCCGTTTCGAAACGCCCCCTGTCTGCAGACTCGTTTTGGCTGTTTTAAGGCACAAGGGTGCCCCAAAACACCACCAAAACACCCTTCAACATTATAACACATAAACCTAAGGCAACCCAACTATATTAGCATGCTTTAACAAGATTAGGACGAGTCTAAACACTAAGGCAAGACATCACAAGTCATGCATTCATACAACATCATTCAAACATAAAGGCAACCTCTAAGGCACATGGCTAACATTCAAAATAAGCAATTTAGGCATGGTTTACAAATCAACATGGCAACACAAGCCATACAAAAGCAAGATATCAAGGAGTCTAAACATGCTCCTAAACAACTAACAACTATCCATCAAAACAACACATGTCCCATTGCTCAAACTATTACATGTCCAACATTAAAAACTCATACTTGAAGTACTCAAGGCTAACAACCACACTTGGAGGCCCTCCACTTGCTCGAGCAACCCGCGAACTAAGGATCTGCAATGTTGAACAAAGAGAGCGTAAGCAATGATGCTTAGTGAGGGTAGCTCTAAAAACAAACCTCAACATTGCAGGGTCCGAGCACGATCTAGCCAAGGCATTACACAATTATACCAAGGATTCACAAGAGCCACAAGATAAAGATGCATGAGCAATATACAATATAAATGCCATGATCATAAGCTCAACTCCACAATACATGTAATCGCATTTAACATCCAATTTATAGTTCATATATCTCAACACATTGATACACATATCAATCAACATTGGCACCTAGCTATGACCCGAATACGCGGATAAATACGTTGGAAACTCACATCCAACAACCACATTACCTCACGGTGGGATTACACTCATCAACGGTCTCGCGAAGGGGATTCCACTCATCCTCACGCCCCGTCGATGGGATTCCACTCATCACTGACTACATTTAAATACAGTTTCCGGGCGAACCCGTACTTCTCCTTGGTGACTCAACGCCACCAAGGCCACGCGCGACTTTTGACTCATGTGTACACACTAACATCCTAATGATCGATCATTTGTATTCAAGTATACTAGTGCCAACATTTACTCATTTCACATTACTCATTTCAATCAATTCCGTGCTTAGCACGTACTCACCAACAACCATCATCATGCATGTCTCAAGCATCACAAGTCATATCTCATCTCACATGTATAATACAATATACATAAGCATTCATATCACATTTCATACAAGACATACACAACCACATAAATGAGTTCATCCAAAGGCTCTAGGTGGGTCTACTAAGCCCAACCTAGTCCATATACTCGAACCAACCATTTTAAAAACCATTCAAAACAATTAACCACTCACCTAAGCTTCCAAACTCAAGGACCAAGCAAGCAACCACCTTAAAATCCCCGGATTTACTTCCGATGCTTCACCGATGTCCAACCTCGATTCTAATCAATCCCAAACACAAAAAAAACATCCACAATCAATAATTCATCGTTGGAACTAACCCGGAATGCAATTCAACCACAAAATACCATGTTGCAAGCATGAACAATTTCCATTTTTCACCAATTCGGATGGCCCCAAGACCATGCCCAAAAACCATGATTTCAACTTCCACTATACCCACAAATGATTCCAATTCAACCCCTATCCATAGAACTATCAAAAGCCTATCAAAACCCACCTAAAACAACCCCCCAAAACTCACCCAAAACCCTCCAAAAACCCCATGTTTACCCAAATCCGAAAATTGCCCAAAATCATTTGAAATTCACATATGTCATACCATTTGACCTCCATACATCATAATTAAACATATTAAATCAAAACATTTAGTTTTATAACATAAAGCTTTCATCTTTAATCCAAACTTTCCAAAATGACATTTTCTAAAACCTTCATGGAAATGAAAATAAAAAGTACTTTTATGGAGATGGAGATGAGGGGAAGTCAAAAATGCCATTACCTTGCAAAACAGAGTTGAAATGGGTGAAAAATGTAGCTTGGTAGAGAGCTCTTCTCTTTCCCGTTGGTGAAGAAGAGAGTGAATAGGAAAAATGAGTGTTTTATGGTATAAAGGGGATTTAAATTAGAAAAGGGGTAAATTACAAAAAGGTCATTAATGAATGACTATTCCCTTGTTTTTAAAATAGCTCTTCAACATTGAAATTAAATCATTTTAATTATAAGACCGAGCCCAAATAATATTAAAATATTATTTTCACCTAACCCCTAAACCCGGGTGTTACAAATCTCATGAACCAATAACCTTAAATTAAACCATAAACCCTAAATCATTAACACTAAGCCATAAAAACCTAAAATGTTAACCTTTAAGCCATAGAAATTAATCTAAAATCAATAACCCCAAACCATTAACACTAAGGCCTAAACCATAAACTGAAATTAGAGACAATTTTTACAATCTTACCGTAAAATATAACTAAAACTGGAATTAGAGACCATCTTGAAATTTGAAAGTAGAGAAATTTGAGAGCTTGGTGACCAATTTTATAATTTCACCATAAAAATAGCATAAAACTAAAACTGTGGACTAAATTCACAATTTGAAAGTGGAGAAATTTGAGATTCCAATGACCAATTTAATAATTATACCATATAAATAAATAAGGGTCAATTTTGGCTAAAATTTAAATCTTAGAAATTAAAATGAACAAAAATATCAATAAACTAAATTAATATACTAAATTACAAAGATTAGTTAATTTTGACTAAAAGTAAATTTTTAGAGACTAAATATCACTATGGGGAGGGGATTTCTATATCCGAAGTCTAAACTGTTGGATACTTGTGACTAAATTAAATTAAACTAAAACTTAAAGTTGAATATTAGTACTAAAATGTAACATTTTAAATAGAACTTAAATAATTGGTGGCTTATTTCCATTGTCTTTTCCCTCTCTATTTTCACCAATTGTTTTTTTTTCTTAATCTAGCTTAAAAATTGGTGACTTATTTCCCTCCAAAATTTTATCTTTTCCCTCTCTAGTTTTACCAATTGTCTTTCTCTTTTTTTTAATTTAATTGAATTTCAATTTAGATTAGTTTAATTGAAATTTCACATTTAGTTTTAGAATTATTTTAATTATGTCCGTGATTTATGCTTCTAAATTTTATTTAGCTCAATTAGATCCTAAGTTTAATAAATTAATTCATTTCAGACATTATTATTATTGTTATTATTATTATTGCATATAATAAACTTTGATTTAATATAATTATACACAAAATTTTGATATGAATACATTAAGCTTTGAATTAAATATTTAATCAAATTCAAATGCATAGCTTAAAAAGTTAAATCAGAATTGATGATCTGAAATATTGATAATAAGATATGTATGTATACAAGTGATGGGAGTTAATTATATATATATATATATATATATATATATATATATATATATATTAAAAAATGTAAAATATCAAGGATCCTTGCGGATATTTTTCGGGAATCTCCACAATTATTTATAAGGTTACGGTTCGATTATCCCCACGGTTCGGATATAGCAATCCCCGTCTCCGTCCCTATTTGAGTTTCGGTGATAAAACTTCCCCCGTCCCCCTACCCGTGGGTGAAGGTTTCGATTATTCTCCATCCCCGTCGGTTCAAATCCCCACGATTTTCGAATATTCCCCACCCAATTCTCACCCCATTTGCGGGGTGGTCTCAATGGTAAAAGATGATATATTTCATCCGAATAACTCGTTTAAACATAGTGTGTGCATGGTATGTATACTTTATCTAAAGATTAAAGATATTAAATATATATTATCATGTCATCACACTAGCATATTTAAAGGAAAATAATCCAAATATAGTAAATTAATTTTATAAGAACAAACATGATTAATTATACAGCGCAAGCAATAAATTTTTGGATAAAATTCGTCTGCCTCCGGTACCCCTTCATATGCCCCAACACTAAAAAACACTACAAATTAAATTTCAAGTCCTAACCCTAAATTTTAAATTATAAATCTTAAACCATACACCCTATACCCTAAAAAATACACCCTACCCTAAATTCTCTAAACCCTAACCACAACCCCGAACTTAAAACCCTAAACCCTAAACTATAAACTTAATTTTGAGCGTATGGGTATTATATAGGGACACCGAAAAGTTACAGAGTATTTACATCCTAAATTTTTGTATCGCTTAATCAAAACAATTTATTATTGAAGGAAACTGGTAAAAACAGTTGGATTACAAAGTGTTTCGAAAGCCTTAACCATAAAACATTTAACAACCAAATCGCCTAATCCTTCGATTAAATCTTTTCACCACACCCGGATTAGAAAAATCAATCTCCATACTCGATAAGACTCCTTAATGCTTCGATTGCATCACTAACTTGGCAATAAAATTCCTCGATTTCTTTATATGGGTTCAAATTCTGACATTTGTCATGAGAATTTTTTAAATTATTTTTAGTGTTCATTTCTATGTCAAACACTAAAAAAATTTAATTCTACAATTTAATCATAGTTCATAACTCTAAACTTTAGATTCTAAAAACTAAATTATGGCTCCTAAATTCTAAACCCAACTATAAATTCTAAATCTATTTTTTAGTGTTGAGCAAAAAAGCGCCAAAAGGGGATCTCTATTCCTAACTTGAACCATAATTTTGAACAAAAATTATCTGCCTTTTTTTATGTTCTTATATATGTTCTGACACTAAAAAAGTACACTTTAAGCTCTAATTCTACACTCTAAATTTTATAGACTAAACCCTATACTCTGAACCTTAAACCTATTTATTTTAGTATTGAGTCATAGATAGAAACACGAAAAGAGTATTTTTGGTCCATAATCTAAGCTTCACCATATCACCACAATATTAACTATAGTTGTCGTACTCAACTTAACCTCTAAAGTGGGCACCACAATATTTATTTTAGTGGTCTCTTCTTTTCTTTGTTTTTGCTGATATTGAGGTGACCATGACCTTTTCTTTTATTTTAATAAATTTTTCTTTTATTTGAGCTTAAATATAGGAAAAGTCTAATAATAACCATTCTTTAATTTAGTCATACAGTACCAAAATAAAGCCAAGCCCTAAAAGATCGCTCGATCTCAATTGAAAAACCATGGGATCCTTTAACCTCCTCACTATAAAACGATGCTTCTTCCTTTTCTTTCCCCACATTTTCTTTTCATCGGTGACAGAGTTAGGAGGGGGCCAAACAGCTTAGGGGTTTAAGAAGCCTAAACAAAAGAAGTTTGGGGAGGCCATTGTCCTTCCCATCTTCCTTTTGGCTTCATCCCTCTGCATTTTGGTTTTTGTTTCCTCTAAATTCTAGGAGCGGTTTTGATAAAAAAAAATCAGGCAATCTATACATCAATCCTAATTTATTTTAATTTCGATCTTTCAAATTTAAGTTGATAAAAATGGTGTGCCGAGGCATGATCAAGGAAAAGAAAACAGCTTTGAAGCCAAAAGTGAAGAGTTTTAAAGTCAGGGTCACACGAGTAAAGAAAGTAGATATAGGAAAGGTGATGGAGGATCAAATACGCGATGAACTTAGTTTGGAAACTCAATTGATTGTGAAGGAATCAAGTCCGAACAGGATTCAATTTGGTATTACGTTTGATATCTCAGGATTATCCCAAGGCGACGACGATGAGATGATAGTCACCCTCAGTACCTTCCTTAGTTCCGCTTCTGATGAAAGAAAGTTATAGGCTTTTTTTTCTTCTTTTTGTTTCCTGGCAATGTTAATGTCAATAGAGGCCATTAACGGTCTAAAATGATGTAACATTGCAATCGATTTTCTTTATAATTATTTTTTTTTGATAATTTTCTACATTTGAAGCAACAACAAAATATTTTTTATAATTTTCAATTTTAAATCACGATGAAACTATTTTAATCATATAATTGGATAACCTAATATCAAATTTCATAAAAATCAAATTATTCAAATTATTCAAATTATATCACTTTTATTACTAATAAATTACATTACTTACTAAATACTCATTAACCGAAAATTTGATTCTTTACTGTTTATTTTTGTTTTACATGTCTTTACAGTTTACACCTCATTAACATAAAGTTTAGTTGATATTTTCAGAAAGTAATTTTTGACCTCGTAAATTTTAGTAAACTAAGTGAAATAACTTTTACCACATGGATTATCACCCCTTTTAATAAATATTTTTATTAAAAGAGATATTTCACGTATTCATAGTAGATTTCGTAGGGTTAGAGTTCACTTTTCTAGAGATTACTCTGGCTTGGATTTTCCCTTATGTTCAAGCGGATTATCCCGTTTTTTGAACTTTTTGTTTTATTATTCGAGATGTTTTGGTCATGACTATGTTTTTTATTTAAGTAGTATTATTTTTTCCTCCTAAATTTAGGAGGATTTAATAAGACATAATAATACAATTTTGTGTATGATTTTTTGTTAATACAATCATACGATTTTACCCCCCAAAAAATTCACTTAGTTCTTTTGTATACTTTATTCTTACTAAAAGTAGAAGTGTATGTTTTGGCTGGCGGCGACATCGACATTGACGTTGGTCGTCGATCGTCGGTGTTTTATCTTTTTTATGTTTTATTTTATCTCAGTTTAAATTTTATTTTATTTTTTTAAATTTTTTGCTTGTAATAACATTTTATGTGTTTTAGATATCTTTTTTTAAAAAGAAACGAGCCTCATTAAAACCCCTCTCTAATCCTACTTAGGGGGAAAAGAGTGCCCAATTTATTAAATTAGAACAGTGTAGAGCATCCACGAAGATACACAATTTGGTGCAACGGCACCATGCTACCTAATCAACATGTTTACAATAATGATTCATCGAATACTCATCCCATACAAAAATCACCCTTCCCATACCCATTCACTAGGCCTATGTACTCCCTGTCGAGCTAGGACGTGCGCAATACCATTCTTCTCCCTATTAGCATAACATAGCTTCCACTGTGCATTCGAGAAAAACACCCTGCACTCATTAGTTAACTCATCAAAGATATTGGGAGGTTGCCAGATACAGTTTATCCATTGCGCGGCTAGGAGACTATCTGACTCAACTATCAGCGAAACAGTAGGATTCTGATATGACCCATTAAATAAACGACAAGCTTCTAAAATAGCTAATAATTCTGCCCTTGTAGGATCTACCAATCCAATAGGTTTTGAAAACTTCATAAGTTGTTTACCTTTTAAATCCCGTAAAATACCACCAATGCCTCCAAGGCCAAAGCTTCCCATCACTGAAGCATCGGTGTTGAACTTGAGAACTCCACAGGGAGGTGCTGCCCACGCTGCTGGATGATCTTTACTGGTTTTCCCCAGACTGATGTTGCACGGATTTGGATGCCTCGTGAAATCAAGAAGCGAAGGGACCGATGCAGGCCATTTGCTTCTGCACCAATAACCAACTCTAAGTACCATAGTGTCAAACACAACCTCTTCACATAGTCTCTTTTTGTTGAACACCACCTGGTTCCTTTCCAACCATATTGTCCATACAATGCCAAAAAACGTAATATTCCACACAAGTTTAGCCGATGGTCTCACCTGTGTATTATCCCACATCAATAAAAGCTCTTTCAAACTAGCAGACATAACCAAATGAACCCTCCACCTTCTGCACCAAGATTGCCATATATTCTAAGTAAACTGGCATTGGAAGAATAAATGATCACATGTTTCCTCAAAGCTGCCGCATAATAAGCATAGGCCATCAGCTATGTTTTCCACTCCTCTTTTCTTTAGTGCCTGAAATGTTGGGGCTCTGTCTTGTATAGCTTTCCACATGAATGTTTCGACTTTAGGAGGGGTTAAATTTTTCCAAACTAATTTCCATACATTGTCTTCAATCAATCCATTTGCAGATGCATTTAGGCAGTAATCTTTGGATTTATAGATGTCGCTCGATGAACCTTTCCAGCATATGATGTCTTCACCAGGTTTTGCTGCAGACACACGATTAAGGGTCCTTAGGAACTCATCCCAAACTTCTTCTTCCCACTGAAATAATTTCCTTCTTAACTCGATCTTCCATACCCACCTTCCATTTTCCACCGAACCATATTCGCATACCTTCCCATCTTTATTAATAGCAAGGCTGTAAATTCTAGGGTAGGCAATTTTGAGCGTCAATGATTCAATCCCTTTATCCTCCCAAAAGTTAATTTTTCCCATCACCCAGTATGCACCTGATGTTCATCAGAAAATCATCTTCCGGATTCTTTAAAGGCTTCATGATGTTCTTCCATACCCTCGAATGATTTCTCTCTTCGGCTTTCCCGGGAAGTAATGAATTATGATCATAATCATTCTTTGCATCAATTACTTTCCTCCACAGAATTTTTGGTTCTTAACTAAATCTCCACGTTCAATTATTTAGTAGAGCCCGGTTCTAAAGTTGTAGATCAATCAATCCCAATCCGCCAAATTGTTTTGGTTTGATAATGTTTTCCCACTTAACCCAATGGATGGGTCGAGATGCTTGGGGACCCCATATTAAATGGGAAAGTTGTTTGTTTAAGGATTCAACAACAGAAACTGGCATTTGAAAAAGGCTTAGAAAATAAATAGGCAGATTACACAAAACTGACCTTACTAAGCATAGTCTCCCGGCAATGGATAAGCAACTACCTTTCCACCCAGCTAGCTTCTGTTTTACCTTATCTAAAACTGGTAACCAAATCTAAGATGTGTTACGAGGGGCACCCAAAGGTAATCCGAGATACGTTGACGGTAACTTACTTGAGCTACAACCCATATCCTTTGCCCATTCCACAATACTGCTTTCTTCCACAGCAATACCAAACATGCTAGTTTTTTAAGGTTGAGGCTCAATCTGGAGGCAAGTTCAAAGAGTCTTAAAATCCTTTTGATGTTCAGTACATTCTCATGATCTGCTTTTACGAAGATGATTAAATCATCTGCGAACTGTAAATGGGAAATTTTGCAATCGGCATTTCCCACTTCCACTCCCTTGATGATCTCCATGCTAACAGCTTTGTGAATTAGTGAACTGAGTGTCTATCCCCCTATGTTGAAAAGAAGAGGGGAAAGCGGACACCCCTGTCTCAATCCTCTTTTTATTGAAAACATTTTCGTAGGCTTTCCATTTACAATCACCGAAATCAGTGCTATAGAGATACACAATGATATCTAGTTTCTCCATCTTACTCTGAACCCCATCTTTTTCAGAATAAAATCCAAAAAGGCCCAATCCACTGTGTCATACGCTTTCCTAAAGTCAGCCTTGAATAAGATGGTTTCTTTTCTCCTTCTTCTCAATTCATCAATTACTTCATTTGCAATCAAAGCACAATCAGAAATATGTTTACCGAGGATGAATGCGAACTGATTTTCCCCCACAATCTCATTGATGCACTGGCCTAACCTTCTTGATAGCACCCTTGCTAAAATTTTATACAAGCTGTTCACAAGTGAAATCGGTCTATAGTCTTCCACTGATTTTGGATTTTTCTTTTTAGGGATCAGGGATATAAAGGAATGATTGAAAAATTTATCCTTTATCTTACCCTTGTAAAAGTCATTAAAGAATGCCATCACCGAGTCTTTAATACTGGGCCAGAATTTCTTGTAAAAATCGAGATTAAAGCCATCCGGCCCCGAAGCCTTATTGCCATCAGCATTCCAAATAGCCTCACGAACTTCATCCACCGTGAAGGGTGCTTCAAGTCGCATGGCAGAACAGCTTTGAAGTTGACTGAGATTGCAATTAAAATCTTTAATTGGGATTGTGCTTGAGCTGTTGTAGATCGACTTGAACGCTTCTTCGAATACATTCAAAACTTATTTCTCCTCCTTAAACACTTTCTTCTTTCAAACTACAGAGTGTATAAGGTTCCTATTTTGCGTATTGAAGCCACTAAGTGGAAATACTTTGTATTTTTATCTCCATCAGTAAACCACTTCACCCTCGACTTTTGATGCCACTCTCGTTCTTCTCTTCGATAATGAGCCCACAGATCGTTCTTTAATACTTTGATTTCAGATCCAATGTCACCAGTATACCCTTCAGTACAGATCTTCTCTTCCAAAACCGAAATTCTGTCTTCAATTTCCTTAGTTAACGCCCTCTCCTTGGCTCGAAATTGTTTAACCCATACTTTGATGGCCTCCTTGATTTTTTTCAATGTAAACCCCATCCCTTTGTTTTTTGACTCAGCTGCACTGTTAATAAGGTTTAAATAAAAGACAAAAATATTTTGATGATCTGAAATATTGATAATAAGATATGTATGTATACAAGTAAATGAGAGTTAATTATATATATATATATATTTAAAAAAATGTAAAATATCAAGGATTCTTGTGGATATTTTTCGGGAATCTCCACAATTATTTATAAGGTTACGGTTCGATTATCCCCACGGTTCGGATATAGCAATCCCCGTCTCCATCCCTATTTGAGTTTCGGTGATAAAACTTCTCTCGTCCTTCTACCCGTGGGTGAAGGTTTCAATTATTCTCCATCCCCGTTAGTTCAGATCCCCACGGTTTTCGGATATTCCCCACCCAATTCTCACCCATATTTGTGGGGTGGTCTCAATGGTAAAAGATGATATATTTCATCCGAATAACTCGTTTAAACATAATGTGTGCATGGTATGCATACTTTTTCTAAAGATTAATATTATCATGTCATCACACTAGCATATTTAAAGGAAAATAATCCAATTATAATAAATTAATTTTATAAGAACAAACATGATTAATTATACAACGCAAGCAATAAATTTTTGGATAAAATTCGTCTACCTCTTTTCGGTACCCCTACATATGCCCCAACACTAAAAAACACTACAAAATTAAATTTCAAGTCTTAACCCTAAATTCTAAATTCTAAATCCTAAACCATACACCATATACCCTAAAAAATACACCCTACCCTAAATTCTCTAAACCCTAACCACAACCCCTAACTTAAAACCCTAAACCATAAACTTAATTTTGAGCGTAGGGGTATAAATAGGGACACCGAAAAGGGATAGAGTATTTACATCCTAAATTTTTGTATCGCTTAATCAATAGAATTTATTATTGAAGGAAACTGGTAAAAACAATTGTATTACAAAGTGTTTCGAAAGCCTTAGCCATAAAACATTTAACAACCAAATCGCCTAATCCTTTGATTAAATCTTTTCACCACACCCGGATTAGCAAAATTAATCTCCATACTCGATAAGACTCCTTAATGCTTCGATTGCAGCACTAACTTGGCAATAAAATTCCTCGATCACTTTCTTTCTATGAGTTCAAATTCTGACATTTGTCATAAGAGTTTCCTCAATTATTTTTGGTACTCTTTTCTATGTCAAACACTAAAAATATTAAACTCTACATTTTAATCATAGCTCATAATTCTAAACTTTAAATTCTAAAAATTAAATTATGGCTCATAAACTCTAAACCCAACTATAAATCATAAATCTATTTTTTAGTGTCGAGCAAAAAGCACCAAAAGGGGATCTCTATTCCTAACTTGGACCATAATTTCGAACAAAAATTATCTGCCTTTTATGATGTCCTTATATATGTTTCGACACTAAAAAACTACACTCTAAAAAAATTATAGAGACTGTAACCCCCTAGACCCGCCTATGCGTTACAACGGATCCTAGGAAGTCACATTAGGGTCACAAGAGTGACCCACGGTAAAAATACACATAAAAAATTTTCTTTCTCAAAACACTTATTAAACTGTAAAATTCAACTTCTGTTTAAAATACAATTTCAGGAAATCATTTAAACACATAACAAAATTTTCAGAAAGTATTTACAGACACTGTCATAAAACAACACGTGACATACATGACATACATGCCCACTAACTATACAGTACCGTTGATGTGAGCACGTTTATGCCACCCAACGATGCAACTTCAAACTTTCAGGGAAGTTTGCTTTTTCATTTGTTACATACTGATGTGTAACATTTCTTATACTTATATTATTTATATCAGTGTGTTTACTATGTATATAGTATGTTTGGTGTGTTTTGAATAAGTTTGATATAACTTATGGTGTGTTTATATTTGTTTGTGTGTTAATAAATAATTGTGCACTTGTTTACGATTTGTATTATTGTTTCCATTAAGTTTACAATGCTTTGATGGAAGTTTGTTACCTTTTGACATAGGTACGTAGGAGGACACTAGCTCAAGTGAGTATATGCAGCTCCACTCCAGCTCAAGTGAGCATATGCAGCTCAAATCCAGCTCAGGAGAGTGCAACCAGCTCATTTTCAGCTCATCACACTTTCAACTAGTTCGTTTCAGCTCAACTCATTTCCAGTCAGCTCAATTTTAGCTCCACTAGCTCAACTTCAGCTGACAAGTCTAGAAGTAGCTGAAAAGCGTCTTGCATATCGGGGAGTGTGCTAGTGCACATGTGGCAGCCTAGGTGGCATCCTGTCATCTCCAGCACCCACGTGGCATCTTGACACATGTGTGTGAATGTGCAGCTGAATCAACCCGTTTTCTCCTTCATTATGTGCCATTTGAAAGAAAGGATAAGCCCGAGTGGTTATGTTTGAATTTCAAACATAAAAATCACATGTTAAATGTGATTTTCATGTGTTTTGGGAGCCTAAACTTGTGGTTGCCAATTGAGTCCGCCCAAAAGGAGTTATTTTCACTCAAATTCAATTTTTAAACTCCTTTTAATATCAGCCACACAACTTAAACGAATTTGGCAGCCCTTGTACCTATATATATGTGTTTAAACAATGTAATTTAGTTAGACATTTTGGAAATAAATTTTTTTTGAGAGAGTTTCTCTTGTTCGGTTCTTTTTAGAACTATCTTTTGACATTTCAGACTTTGTTTTGATTTGTCAAATTTACTTGATACTTCGGGTTCCTAGATCGCTATCTAGTGGGTCCAAGTCCTCCGACGTGAAGCATATTCGATTCGGGTTTGCTCAGTAGATTGTGCAGGTTCTTTCGAGCTTTTCGTCTTTGACGTTAGACAGATTCGATTCGGGTTCGTTCAGCAGATTGTTCGAGTTCTTTCGAGTTTAACGTTGCCAAACTTTCGCTGATTTTCCAGCAATGTTTCGGCCATATTTTGGTCTCCGTAACAGCCATGAAATCCCGTTGAAGCCTTCATCTTGTTTGAGTCCAAATATGTCCAGAAATTCCTACACCTTTATTCTATCCTTTTTGTTTGTTTGCTTTTTTTTCTTTTTTATTTGAACTATCTAAAAATGTCCATTCTTGTGTTTTATTGCAGAGAAATGTTTGCTACGATCCTAGATCCGTTTAAGAACAAGGAGCGTTGTTTCTAAAGCAACGTACCCTTTTATCATATGGTAATCAGAGCTTTGGTCGGATTATAGTACTTTCTGCACTACAAGAAATAAAAAAAATACAAAAGTAAAAAAATCAAAATTCTGGAAAAAAAAGTCAAAGTCAAATTTTGACCAAAAAGTCAAAGTCAACAAAAAAAATTCGAAAAAATTAAAAAAAATCAGATTTGAATATTTGGTGTATTTTTACGTTCATATGTGCTGTTGGTTCGTGAAAATGATGAAGGGTGATCAAATTTGCCATGGAATGCTTCGAAATCACCTGAAACAACTTCTTCTTGTTTGTTCGGTGATAGGGTCGCTGCAAGCATTCCTATTGCAGCAAGTTCTTTGTTTTCGTTCCTTCATTTCGTTTTTCAGCCTTGTTCTTCGTTTCATCACCAAAATTCCAGCCACTTTTCTTTTATTTTCTAACCTTTTATTTTTATTTTAACAGCCCTAAATTATTCCTAACCTTTGTTTTCTTCACCTCTTTATGTTTTCTTGAAAGTTGACACAGTTAACAAGTCTGAAGGACCGAGTTAGTTCTTTAAAGAACTAATTGCGAGAGATCGAGTGGAAAAGGCAATTGAGCGTGTGAGAACAGAAGGGGAGACAAAAAGAGCCATTCAAGTATTCTCCCGAGTGAAACACGAGCGTTTGAGTGCAATTGTTGAGCGATCTTTCCTTGGAGCGATCTGTGAGATTTTGTCGAGTGTGTAGTGAGGTCCATTTTTTATTATTATTTATTTCATATATATATATTGTGTGTTTTTGTTTGTTGTTTTGGTTTTTCAACATGGCAGGTTCTAATGATAATTCGGGTGAACAACAACCACTGAATCTCAATATGCAAGCCTTAGAGCGGATGATGCAACGAGTGATTGCTAATGCAATGAAACCTATACATTCTCAGTTGGATAGATTAGATGGGGGTGGTTCCCATTCTGTCCATGAAGAGATAAATGATGACAATGTGCAGACATTGGCAACCGGTGAAGCACTTGTTGACAAGAGAAGCCTGCATGATCAACAATCACAGGATGAACCGCAACGAAACAACCTCTTCCATACGAGATGCAACGTGAACGACAAGGTATGTATTGTGATTATTGATAGTGGTAGTTGTGCTAACGTTGCTAGTACTCTTATGGTTGACAAGTTAGGACTGAAGACGACCACGCATCCCAATCCGTACAAGTTACAATGGTTGAATGATGGTGTTGAAATCAAAGTTACCAAACAAGTTGTCATACCATTTTTCATTGGAAAATACAAGGATGAGGTAACTTGTGATGTTTGTTCTATGGATACTTGTCATTTGTTGTTAAGAAGACCGTGGTAGTATGATAAGAGAGTTTTGTACGATTGTTACACCAATCGTTACTCTTTTACTCATGAGGGCAAAAAGGTAACTTTGGCACCTATGACTCCAAGTGAAGTATATGAAGACAGAGTTTGTTTGAAAGCGAGTATTGCAGCTTGGAAGGCCAACAAAGAGAAGAATGAATGCGAAAAGAAGAAAGCAAATTCACAAGTATTATCTGATTCGACATTTTCTTCTATTTCTTCTTCTAACTTGCAGGTTAATAATGTGATGCCATGTGAAGTTCCCAAGGTTGCTACTGTTGGTATGTCTAGTGCATCTCTGTCCTTTCCAGAAATTCAGCAACCTTCTGTACCACGGTTTGGCGTTCCTTTCCATTGTACTATTGATTTTTCATTTTTATATGTTGATTTCTTTGGTTGTACATTGGATTGTGAACAACCTTGTGTTGTGATTCTAGATGATCTTCGAGATTCTTGTTATTCTTTGGAGTTGCCTTTGTATGTCATTTTTTTCAGGTTTAAGGATGCACGACGAGCATTGTTTGACTTTATGTTGTGCATTATTCGGAAAGGTACAAGAAAGAAGGCATTTCCATTTGTGTTCTTCGTAAAAGAACTTGGTTCGAAAGGATGGCATATGTGCCGAGCAAGACGACTGATGAAGTTCCCTGTCAAGCGAAAGTCGAAATTGTTCCCTTTTGTAATGAGGGTCGATTTGGGGACAAATCGCATTAAAGAAAGGGGGATGATGTGAGCACGTTTATGCCACCCAACGATGCAACTTCAAACTTTCAGGGAAGTTTGCTTTTTCATTTGTTACATACTGATGTGTAACATTTCTTATACTTATATTATTTATATCAGTGTGTTTACTATGTATATAGTATGTTTGGTGTGTTTTGAATAAGTTTGATATAACTTATGGTGTGTTTATATTTGTTTGTGTGTTAATAAATAATTGTGCACTTGTTTACGATTTGTATTATTGTTTCCATTAAGTTTACAATGATTTGATGGAAGTTTGTTACCTTTTGACATAGGTACGTAGGAGGACACTAGCTCAAGTGAGTATATGCAGTTCCACTCCAGCTCAAGTGAGCATATGCAGCTCAAATCCAGCTCAGGAGAGTGCAACCAGCTCATTTTCAGCTCATCACACTTTCATCTAGTTCGTTTCAGCTCAGCTCATTTCCAGTCAGCTCAATTTTAGCTCCACTAGCTCAACTTCAGCTGACAAGTCTAGAAGTAGCTGAAAAGCGTCTTGCATATCGGGGAGTGTGCTAGTGCACATGTGGCAGCCTAGGTGGCATCCAGTCATCTCCAGCACCCACGTGGCAGCTTGACACATGTGTGTGAATGTGCAGCTGAATCAGCCCGTTTTCTCCTTCATTATGTGCCATTTGCAAGAAAGGATAAGCCCGAGTGGTTATGTTTGAATTTCAAACATAAAAATCACATGTTAAATGTGATTTTCATGTGTTTTGGGCGCCTAAACTTGTGGTTGCCAATTGAGTCCGCCCAAAAGGAGTTATTTTCACTCAAATTCAATTTTTAAACTCCTTTTAATATCAGCCACACAACTTAAACGAATTTGGCATCCCTTGTACCTATATATATGTGTTTAAACAATGTAATTTAGTTAGACATTTTGGAAATAAATTTTTTTTTGAGAGAGTTTCTCTTGTTCGGTTCTTTTTAGAACTATCTTTTGACATTTCAGACTTTGTTTTGATTTGTCAAATTTACTTGATACTTCGGGTTCCTAGATCGCTATCTAGTGGGTCCAAGTCCTCCGACGTGAAGCATATTCGATTCGGGTTTGCTCAGTAGATTGTGCAGGTTCTTTCGAGCTTTCCGTCTTTGACGTTAGACAGATTCGATTCGGGTTCGTTCAGCAGATTGTTCGAGTTCTTTCGAGTTTAACGTTGCCAAACTTTCGCTGATTTTCCAACAACGTTTCGGCCATATTTTGGTCTCCGTAACAGCCATGAAATCCCGTTGAAGCCTTCATCTTGTTTGAGTCCAAATATGTCCAGAAATTCCTACACCTTTATTCTATCCTTTTTGTTTGTTTGTTTTTTTTCTTTTTTTATTTTAACTATCTAAAAATGTCCATTCTTGTGTTTTATTGCAGAGAAATGTTTGCTACGATCCTAGATCCGTTTACGAACAAGGAGCGTTGTTTCTGAAGCAACGTACCCTTTTTATCAACCGTACTCTAGAGGCAACGCCGAGGGAACTCCGAACACTGATGTCAAACATTATGTCATGCTTTATTCTTTTAACCTGCGATAGTAAAAATAACGCGAGCTTGGAAAATCTCAGTAATACAGAACTACCAAAAGATGCTATAAGCTCATACAGATACATGGTAGGCATAACATTTTCATGATGTTCCAAGTAGTAACAGTCCTTTTTTCCTTTCCGTTATTTCAGGGTAACGTTATACTTGAAAATAATGATACTTGTTCTATATTAAATCATCGAGTAACAAACGAGAATTTTACAAGCTGATAGATTACGAAGATGGAAACAACAAGTTTAATGTCTAGTGTGTCCCAATAGGTGCATATCAAATAGGCATAAATGCATACCAATCATATCATGAGATCACATAACAATTCAATGCAAATGTTTAAGTACATACAAGGGTTTACTAGTAACTACCCTCCAACCTTACACCAATATGCGGTCCCCTAGAAGTGCATCCATAAGGACTTGCCCTAGGTCCGATAGGCATAGGTGCCACCTAAGGGGCTGCTTTAGGTCCATAAGGATTTACCCGTGCTAAAGCATCGGTACCCACTCAAGGGGAGACCTTGAGTCCATAAGGATTTACCAGCTTGATCAGGGCTGTACCAACAGAGACTTCATGACATAACCCAACAGTATACCCCGGATGACAATCGGTATTCAGATTTCAGACATGAGTAACAGAATACATGTGACAGATGTATTCTATTTAGAGTATCAGAAACAAAAGATTCATGATTTTGACAGATAAATGGGCATACCATTGAGCAGAACAGACATTTTCATCATTCATCATGCAAACAGATTGTATCATCATAGGTCAAGCTAACAGATCATACTATCAAGTTCATCAGACAGTCAGGCAATACCATCATAGATCAAGCAACCACATAACAAGTATGCATATTGAGCAGACATACATCAAGTAGGCAGAAAATGTAATCATATATCTGGTTCATCATTTCATCTCATTTTTCAACATAGTGATGCAATCTCAATAACAATTGAAATGTTTATCAAACATAGCATTGGTCACGATTAAGTCATTATATAATCCATTCAACAGAATATAGCAAACATGGAACACACTAGGTAGGACATATCATTTCTTAGAGATACTTGGCATTTACGAAAAGGGCACATTAAACTTTTGACAATTTGAAAGAATTTCTAAAACATGGCCCCTATTAAAAGGTGTTCATACTAACGGTTTAACCCAGATATTCAGGAGGTGATACATCAAGATCTTTGAGAGTTTAGACGCATCATGAGTTATTTAGTCATTTAAGCATACAAGGGCATTATGGTCATTTTATCACATATGAACATTTTGGTAATTTATACCAACAAGGCACAAACAGTCGTTTAGGAAATTCTATTTGCTCATCAGGCTGCCAATCAGGCATTCAGAGATTTCTATGTCAGATCTTTCACGATATTGGATACATTCAAGGCTATCTTAATTGCTTTGGCCAACGAGGGCATTTTAGTCTTTTAACTATCATGGGTGATTTTGTAATTTAGCTCAGTAATGATAAAATGACGTTTTATAATATTTAATATATATTTGAACGGTTGCTTTCATAATTCACCACAGGACTTGCCACAGAGTAGCCGAACTTATATTTTTGTGCGGAAAACTTCCAACCTTATATTAATATCAGGAGTGATTAACATTCATGAGTGTGCTTCCTAAAACTTAGGGGCACTTTAGCCCTTAATGTCTTATTAGAAATCTCAAAATTTCATCAAATGCATAACTGCCTATTTAACTCAAGAGGGCTTTTCAGTCATTTTGAGAATTGAGATAAATCCACCATTTTTGTCAATTTACTATTTAGCACCTCCATCGTTTACGTACTCGGTAGAAATTAGGTCGTTCTAATTCTTTCGGCCCTTACAGACGGTTTACTCATTCGGAACTTAAGGGCATAATTGTCATTCCGATTAAGTAAGAATTTCGGTGCTCGAAGGCACTGTAGTCTTTTTGGTCATTACGATCATTCCAATTAATTCATTCATTACTGTCGTAAGGATCAGCTCAGGAATACAACGATATTTCTAGTAAATTCACCTTTGTGTGTTATACAGAGCTCAGGGGGAAAATCCAAGTTTCTTTTAGTATCACACGCGTTCGAATAATGATGCCGAAGTCTTTTACAACAGAACATACATCTTAGGTAGGGTAATTTTTCAATCAGGTCGAAAGCAGATTTTGGGCCACTTCCTTTATTATGGGCAGTTTAGTCATTCTTATACCTTAGAGGCATTTTTTGTAATTTCAAATCCAATATCCCTTACTCCAATATGGACATTGAATCTTAGATACTATTGAATGAGTTACGGATTTAACTGTATTATTTATTACTATTAACTTTCGATACTTCTAGTTTATTGGTATTCTTATTCAAATATTTTGGTTTTAAAAATTTCCATACTTATTTCTCGTATCTGATTCAGCTTAATCAGAGTTTACACAACACTTCATCAGAAGCATGCATGCGTTAACCGGATATCAACATGTACATAAAGCATACAAGGGGAAGTAATGTATTACCTTAACTCCGAGTTACATCAGTCGATTCAAGATACGACATTCGAATACCCTCGAACTCGGATTCAACACCCCACAACCACACGGATATGAATATATGCGGATGCCTTCAATTAAACAAAATCCACAGTTAATCCTTAATCACACTGCCTTTAAACTGAACAAGAAACGCATAAGCATTTTTGGGTTCAAGATCAGATTCAGAGGCTTTCGGGTCGGAATTTTGCGAAACAGGCTTCAAAAACGGATTGCTTAGGTCGGACGGTTCAGACCAGTTCTTACTCAAAAATTTCCAGGGTCATCGAACGGTCACCGGAACCCTCGCTGGTGATCGGAAAAAGCCATTTTCAACCTGGAAAATGAAGCTCGTTAGTCCTGAGTTTCATTCCATCAAAAACGACAAAAAGAACTAACCTAAAGCTCGCCGGATCTTACCCCAACAGAAACAGAATGGCCGGAAAGCATGCGGCTCCGGTGAGGCCCTTGCTGATGCTGGAACGGTGCTCAATCAAAGGGATTTTGTGGATCTCTACCCGCCGATCACATCTACACCGACGACGCGCTCAGTCGACGACAAGAACGACCGAAAACGGAGGGAAAATAGTGAGGTTCGCGGGTGAGTTTTCCGTAACTTCAACACGACCTCCACGGTGAACGGCAACGGAACATCGCGAGTGGCTGCCATGGCCGTGGTCGAAATGCAGCGGCGAGCACAACGGTGACAGTAGTGCACCCCACGGACGGTCGGTGGCCGAGATCGGCAACAATGAGGGGGTGTTTGAGGAGAGAGTTTGGAACCTTCAAACGGGTTTTCTGTAACGCCCGGGTTCGGGGGTCGGGTGAAAATAATAATTTTAAAAATAGTACGGGTTTCGGTTCCAAATTTTAAATAATAAAATAATGGTTTTGGCCTCGGGTTTTAAGACAAATAAAAATTAGTTGGGCCATTTTCAAGACAAGCCCAATTTTGCCAAGGTGTCATCCATTGTAGTTCCCTTATTTCATTAAGGGTGTTTTGGTCTTTTGACCCCCCATTTTAAACAAACATAAACTAAACTATTCACATTGCTCATCTTCTACCTCTCTCCACTCCCATCTCTTTCCAACGACAAAAACACACCTCTCACCTTGAGCTACTATTTCATTCCATAGCTCACTCGTTTTTGAAGCTTTCTCAAAGGTATGGACGTTTTTGACTTGCTATCACCTTCCCTCCTTGGAAGTACCACTATTTTTCATTTTTAACCATGTTTTGAAATAGGGGCTTTTTAAGAGTTTTGATTTAAAAATGGTGCCTTTATTGTTCTTGACTTAATGTTTTAAGTGATTAATGATAGACATGTTGTTTAGGAAGCATGAGGTCCAATTGGTATGATTTTTAATGAGTTTTGATAAGTTTCCCGGATTTGGGTTTTGGGGAGGTTTTTGGGAGGTTTTAAGTTGAGTTTTGGGGGTGTTTTAGGTGGAATCTTGAGGGCTGATGGTTAGGGTATATGTAAGTATTGTTTTGAAGGCTTTAGGGAGTAATTTGAGGGTTGAAATCAATGGTTTTGAGGGGTGCTTAAGGGCTGCTCGGATTTTTGGAGTTTTGAGCTAGTTTTCAATGGAAAATTGATGCCTTGAGATTGGTATTTAATCCGGATTGATTATTTTAGAATATGGGCTGATTTGAGATTATTTGCTTGGTGTTGGAATGGCTAGAGGCGAGAATTTTGGTTGGAGAAGCTTCGGGGACAAATCCGAGGATTTCGGAGTCTTGAGCTTGGTCTTCGATCTTCTCTTGGGTAGCAACGGTGAGTAGAATTATTGGTTTTTACATTGTGCTCGATATGGATTCCTTTGGGGTTTGGGTGGAACCTTGAGAGGTCACCTAAACCCGTGTGTAAGCCTCTCTACTCTCATGTGTTGAGATATATTGATTGTGAATGCGTTGTGATTATTTGAATGCATTTTAAGTTGTTAATGTTGTAGTCGTGTTGAGTTCGTGCCTCACGTGATGGTGGTCTAACTACGGTGATGTGTAGTCCCACCGATAGTGACTAGTAGGGTAGTACTTTGATGTGTAGTCCCATTGGAAATCCACTAGTCGAAACGGTGATGTGTAGTCCCACCGTAAGTGTATGTTGGTTGTGCTTGTGCAAACCAAATGTTGTGGTTGAGATAGACCCTTGTGCATCCATTGCTTCCTTGCATATAAATCGTGTTTTGGAAAACTACATGTTGTGAATTGTAGAGCCTCTCTCACTAAGCTAGATTGCTTATGCTCTTTTGTTTCCAACGTGCAGATCGTTAGAGTTCGGGAGGCGAGCGGGCGAAGGAGGAGCTTTTGGAGTTCTCAAGCAAGTTTAAGTATAGTTTGCTTTTGTAATAATGTCTAGACAATGGGGTGTAGAGTGTTAGGAGTTGGGGTCGAACTCCTTAGGAGGTTATGCTTGAAATTGTTAAACTCATGTTGTGTGATGCTTTTGCTCTTGGATTATGACCTATGTTTCTTATGTGGTTTATTTGCATATGCCTAAACTTGTATGATGTTGGCCTGTGTATGCCTTATGCTTGACTACATTGTGAATGATGTCTTGTGCTTGCTAAACATGCTTCTTTGTGAAATTGTATGGAGTCTTGTTTGTATGTTTTCGTTAGATTAAATGCCTCCCATGCTAAGTCTCAATTGTGGTTTGATGCATGTATGTTTGTTTACGCTTAGGAGTGCCCAAATGTGCATCTAGAATCGTATGTGAAGTTACCAAGGAGTGAAATGAGGAGTTAGAGCAGGGGTATCGATACGGTTAGACCCGTATCGATACGGCCTTCTTATTCCAGGCCTTTCGTTTCGATACGCTGGGAGACGTATCGATACCATTTTGGACACTGGAGCTACTGTCCAACTTGGTATCGATACCGGTCTCAGGCGTATCGATACCATTTTGGTCACTGAAGTCACTGTCCAAACTTGGTATCGATACCGGTATTTGGCGTATCGGTACGGTCGTCTTAGCGTTGACTGTGAGAAGTCAACTTTTGGGGAGGGTATCGATACACTCCTTGGGTGTATCGATACGGTCTCCACAGGCTGACATTGACTTTTTGACCTAGTCAAGGTGTATCGATACACCCCTTAAATGTATCGATACCGCCTGCAGTTAAGTTAAAATTGGGCTGTTAAAAGTTGTTTGGGTTGTTTGATTGTCTCATGTATGTCGCTCCGCATGTTTGATCACTTAGGACTTTAATACTCCTCTAGACAAGATTAAATTAAAAAGAAAAAAATAGGGTTGCTAATCGAAGGGGAGCCTTAACGGGTTTCACTTCAGTTTTCCCCGTGTAGCCCACTTGTACCGGTCATCCGGCCAAACCGGGACGAGGGGGTTACATTTATTGGTATCAGAGCCTGAGGTTTCCGAGACCTCGGGCAGGTAAGTGAGGTAAGTTAAGGTATTATGAGTGTTTTGCCATGCATGTCTAAATTTTGTTTTTAGCACGGTGTATGTATGCATGCTATGGTGACCTTGCTGTTGTTTGAGAGGTTGTTTGAGCCCCCATTGTTAGGCATTGTTGTCAAAATAAAAAGGGAAAATTGTTTTGGTTTAAAGAGCTTGAGAACCGGAGTCCGTTGCCCCTTGCTAACCTAACGTTTCTTTGTTGTTGTGTGTTTGTTGTTTTAGATTACTTTAATTGCTATGGTGAGACCGAGGGGACGGCCTAGGGCGGGTGACCAGGCACCCGAGAACGCGCCTCCTGCTCTTAATGCTCCCGGTGGTAATGGGGGGAATGTCGGAGGTGATGGTAATGGGCCTCAGGCTGAGGCTAATGTGGGAGGTAATGGAGCTCAAGCGGGCCAAGGTCAGGCAGGCCCAGATGTGGCTCATTTGATCCAGACTATAGCCGGAGCTTTTCAGACAGCTTTGGCCGGTATGCAAGCTGCAGCTCCACCTCAGGGTGCGGGGACAGGATTACCCCTAGAGAGGCTTCGAAATTTGGGGGCAGTTGAGTTTCGTGGATTGTCTCCGAAGGGTTCGAAAGGGTGGCTTGAGAGCACTACTCGCATCTTGGGCCAGATGGAGTGTTCGGATGCCCGTAAGTTGGGATGCATTGTCTCATTGCTTCAGGGAGACGCTTATACTTGGTGGACCACTGCTATTTCTGGTATGGCCGAGATGGATATCACATGGGAGTTTTTCAGGAATGCTTTTAAGAGGAAGTACCTCGGAGTTCGGTACTTAGATGAAAAGAAAAGAGAGTTCATGGCTTTGGTTCAAGGCAATAGGACCGTGTCCGAGTATGAGATCCAGTTCGTGAGGTTGAGCCAGTACGCGCCAGAGTTGATTCCGGATGAGAAGGAACAATGTGAGCGTTTCAGATATGGGTTGACTACTGATGTGAAGACCTACATGTTGGCCTCCGACTACACTGAGTTCGATGTCTTGGTTTCTAGGGCCAAGGGTGTAGAGCAAAACCTAAGCTCTAGAGCACGTGCTGGTGGGTCTGACTCCGGGAAAAGACATGCGAATTGGGATAGAGATCATGCCAAGAGGCATAGGGATAGGAGGTACCAGCCGGATACGAGGCCTAGGGGTGGTAACCATGGTCAGAGCCGTCAGGGCCAAGGGGCTGTTGGGCACACTCCGGAGTGCACTAGGTGCGGGAGACGCCACCCAGGTGAGTGCATGGGTATGTTTGGGGCGTGTTGGAACTGTAGCTCCCGAGACCATTTGAGGCGTGATTTTCCACACCCAGTTAGGGGAGGACCGGCTCCAGCGAGGGGTTTTGAGCATCAGAGAGGTCGTGGGCGCGGCCGTGGGAACTTCCAGCCAAGGAATGAGGGTCAGAGGAACTTGGCTCATGTGGTAGCAGTCCAGCCTGAGAGAGGAGGACCGGCTAGGGTGTACGCTCAGCGAGAGGCTGGGAATGACACTGATGTCATTGCAGGTAATTTCACATTACAGTCTTTGAGTTTGCTTTCTCTAATAGATTCGGGGTCAACGCATTCGTATATTCTGGGTGAGCATGCAAAGTCATTAGGACTACCTTGTGATTGGCTAGAGGTAGGTGTAAATGTCACTAGCTCTTTTGGTGATACAGTGGTAGTTAGGAAAGTGTATAGGAGGTGCCCCTTGATGATTCAGGGCCAAGTATTTCCGGTAGACATGATGGAGCTACCCTTTTATGGCTTTGATGTGATTTTGGGCATGGATTGGCTTGTAGAGCATAGAGCTAGGGTTGACTTTGAGACTAAGAGAGTCTCTTTGAGGCTTACCGATGACTTTGAGGTTGTGGTAGTTGGGGAGAATGTTAAGTTTTTGTCCAACGTGGTTTCGGCTTTGGAAGCTCAGAAGTTGTTGAGTTCAGGGTGTCAGGCTTACTTGGCTTATGTAATGAACCCGGATATGAGTAAGGTGAGACCTCAGGACATCAGGACTGTGTGTGACTTTCCGAGTGTTTTTCCGGAAGAGCTACCAGGCTTGCCTCCAGATAGAGCAGTTGAGTTTGCTATTGAGACCTATTCTGATTCCGCACCGGTGTCGATTGCTCCATATAGAATGGCACCGAAAGAGTTGAAAGAGTTGAAGACCCAGCTTCAGGAGTTGACTGACAGAGGCTTTATTAGGCCTAGTGTTTCCCCGTGGGGTGCTCCGGTTTTGTTTGTGAAAAAGAAGGATGGTAGCATGAGAATGTGCATAGACTATAGACAGTTGAATAAGGTGATAGTGAAAAACAAATATCCCTTGCCAAGGATAGATGACTTGCTAGACCAGTTGAGGGGTGCTTCCGTGTTTTCAAAGATTGACTTGAGGTCTGGGTATTATCAGTTAAAGGTAAAGGATGTGGACATACCGAAGACAGCTTTTCGTACACGTTACGGGCATTATGAGTTTTTGGTGATGCCTTTTGGGTTGACCAATGCTCCAGCAGCCTTCATGGATATGATGAACTGCGTGTTTCATAAGTTCTTGGACAGGTTTGTGGTAGTGTTTATTGATGACATCCTAGTGTACTCTAGGACCGAAGAGGAGCACGATGAGCACTTAAGGTTAGTGCTTCAGACCTTACTTGAGAATCAGTTGTATACCAAGCTAAGTAAGTGTGAATTTTGGATTAGGGAGGTGGTCTTCCTAGGTCACGTGATCTCAGCTAGTGGGATTAGTGTAGATCCCAAGAAGATTGAAGCCATTGTGAATTGGAAGCAACCGAAATCAGTGACAGAAATCCGCAGTTTCCTAGGCTTGGCGGGGTATTATAGGAGGTTTGTTGAGGGGTTCTCGAGGATAGCTGCTCCGTTGACCAAGTTACTACAGGAAAAATGTTCCGTACGAATGGTCAGATGCAAGACAAGAAGCGTTTGAGAAATTGAAGAAAGCTTTGACCGAAGCTCCCATTTTGATTCAGCCCAAGCCGGGGAGAGAGTTTGTGATTTTCAGTGATGCATCTTACGTAGGGCTAGGTTGTGTGCTTATGCAAGAAGGTAAGGTAGTGGCATATGCTTCCCGACAGTTGAAGGTTCATGAGAAGAATTACCCCACACATGACATAGAGTTGGCCGCAGTGGTGTTCGCGTTGAAAATTTGGAGACACCATCTTTATGGTGAGAAGTGCACTGTGTACACCGACCACACGAGTTTGAAATATTTGATGTCCCAGAGGGAGTTGAATCTTAGGCAACGAAGGTGGTTAGAGCTCCTTAAAGATTATGACCTTACCATAGAGTATCATTCGGGCAAGGCAAATGTGGTGGCCGATGCCTTGAGTAGGAAGGTGGCGGTTGAGTTGCGAGCAATGTTTGCAAGGTTGAGTGTGTCCACGGATGGTGGGTTAGTGGCCGAGCTTCAAGCTAAGCCATCTTTGATTCAGTTGATCCGTGAGAAGCAGTTGCGAGATGAGTCCTTGGCACCTCACGTGCAAGACATAGCCGAAGATAGGCCTACTGAGTATTGTTTTGGAGAGAATGGGATCCTATGTTTTAAGGATATGATAGTGGTTCTGGAGGATGCCGAATTGAGGCGTACGATCTTGAGTGAGGCTCACAATAGCCCTTTTGCTATGCATCTGGGTAGCATGAAGATGTATCGAGGATTGAAGGAAGAGTATTATTGGGTTGGTTTGAAAAAGGATGTAGCCGAGTTCGTAAGTAGATGCATGGTTTGTCAGAGGGTCAAGGCTGAGCACCAGTTTCCCTCAGGGTTGTTGCAACCGTTGAAAATTCCAGAGTGGAAGTGGGAGTGCATCACTATGGAATTTGTGTCAGGACTTCCGTTGACTCCGTCGAAGAAAAATTCAGTGTGGGTGATCGTAGATAGATTCACCAAGTGTGCTCATTTCATACCGGTTCATACTACCTATACATTAGACAAGTTGGCCGAATTGTATATTCGTGAGATTGTGAGACTACATGGGGTACCGAAGTCGATTGTGTCAGATCGAGACCCGAGATTTACCTCTAGATTCTAGGAGTGTTTGCATCGAGCTTTGGGTACATGGTTGAACTTCAGCACTTCGTATCATCCACAGTCAGATGGGCAGTCTGAGAGGGTAATTCAGATTTTGGAGGACATGTTGAGGTGTTGTATCATTGACTTTCAGGGGTCATGGGAGAAACACCTACCATTAGTGGAGTTTGCGTATAACAACAGCTTTCAGTCGAGCATCCAGATGGCTCCCTATGAGGCCTTGTATGGTAGGAAGTGTAGGACCCCGATTTGTTGGGCCGAGGCCGGACAGAAACTTGTGCCGATGCCCGAATGGCTTAAGGGAACCACCGAGAAGGTGAAGTTGATATGTGATCGCTTGAAAGCGGCTTCAGATCGGCACAAGTCCTATGCCGACTTAAAAAGGAAGGAAGTAGAATACTCCGTGGGGGATAAGGTGTTCTTGAAAGTCTCACCTTGGAAAAAGGTGATGAGGTTTGGGAGGAAAGGCAAGTTGAGCCCAAGGTACATAGGGCCTTATGAGATAGTTGAGACAATTGGTCTGGTTGCATATAGATTAAGACTCCCAGTTGAGCTAGAGAAAATTCATGATGTATTTCATGTGTCGATGCTTAGGAGGTATAGATCGGATCCGTCCCATGTCATGCCTGTAACCCCCGTAGCCCGGCCTAGACGGTTGACCCGAACTACGAAGATTACACGGGGAAAACCAAAGTCAACCCGAAAGTCAACCTTGATTAACGACCCTTTTTTTTCTTTTTAAACTTGTCTAGATGCACATTTAACCTAGGAATACTCTTGAGATAAGCATACTCAAAAATCATAGCAATCGGAAAACAATAAGGGACCCAATTGCATAAAATACGAATTTAGGGACCAATTTGTTAATTCTGAAAATTAAGAGGACTTTACCAATTTTTAAGTTACCATTATGAAATTAGTCATGTTTCATGCCTCTCTGCCAAATTTCATCTCAAACGGACATCTCAAACTCAAGCAATTGCACATACAAGAATCAGGACTAAAATGTAAAGCTTGCAAACCTCAAAACTATTCAAATTTTAAGCCCAACGGTCAAGTGTTCCGAAACGGGTCTAGGCCGTTCAGGAACACCCCTTGGCAGTAGCCAAAGTGTTCAGAAATGGGCTAGGCCGTTCAGGAACACCCAAGCCAAAACAAGGGCCTGTTTCGAAACAGGCAAGGGTGTTTCGAAACACCCTGCCCAGAAACAGCAGATAGACCTGTTTAAACACCTTTAAATCCCATCAAACATGCTCCAAACCATTCCACATTAAATCAACAACATGCCAAGCATCATACCTACCAATTTGCATCAAAATCTAAATACAAAACCACCCCTAGGTGCACCCACTCATTCAACACATCCAACACTCAATCATGCTTTTAAAACAAGTAGCATAGCATAACGATTTAAGAATAAGAAGATTCAAACGTTGCAAGCGTTAAACCTCATAGTTCAAAATCATAAACCAAACTTGTCCAACATACACAATCTCATTAAACATCAACATAAGAGATTCTCCCCTCATTGCCTTTATTATCTATAGCTATTAACCGAGACATACATCTCAAGTGGAGCTCTCCTTGAATCCCTTGCTTCTCGCTGTCCCAACTTCAAATATCTGCATTGATGGACAAAAAGGAGCATAAGCACATAATGCTTAGTGAGGAATGCTCAAAACCAAAACACCATCAATGCAGCGAGTCATAAAACCTCTTTTAAAAGTAAACACAATTCGATAAACCAAAGCAACGTTTGAAAACCCTTTTTATCAACATGCTTTAAGTCATGCATTGCTCAAACATGAAAACCAACCCTTAGCTTAGAAAAGCTAAGTAATTCACTTCAAAGCACAACCTTGCAAAACCATCAATTTAACCATTCCACGCATGAACATCATATGCAAAGTTAAATACAAGATCCTTGGAAAACACTTCCACTTCACATCATACTTTTCTCATACATTGAAAATCATTTCAAGCAAGAAACCTTTAGAAACCACTTACTCAATCAATCTATCTCATGCATTAAACAAATGCAACATATGAACCACAAAATCAACATTTGCATCACATGCCTTTTAAAACAAGTCTTCGCAAGACTTCAATGCACTAAAGAGATTTCATGCACACATGCACCATTCCCATTAGAAAATAAACTCTTGTTCAAGCTAACAAGTAAACATGCATTCATAAAACATTACACACTTCTCATGCAACCAAGCATCATTTCAAGCATCTCATGCTTCATCATATTCAAGAACATTATATTGGCTTCCAAGTGATAATCCACAAACCATCATAACGCAAGACACAATCGGATACGCGGATTACAAGCGTTGTCCCCACGCTTCATACACACTACCAATCTCAAGGTCCCCAAATGGAATTTTAACCACCATTATGACCTTACCATACACAAGGTCCTCATATGGAATTTTAACCACCATATGACCTTAACATTCACAAGGTCCTCAAATGGAATTTTAACCACCATTACGACCTTACCATCACCCATTGGTAGTTGTATAACATCACTAACGAGATCACGGGACATACAACACAAGATCCACACATGGACTTTACACCACCATTGTGATCTTAACAAACACAAGGTCCTCAAATGGAATTTTAACCACCATTATGACCTTAACACAAGACCCACCCATGGAATTTTAACCACCATGGTGTTCTTAACCATCTCGTTAGTGTACTTGGATGGAGTTACCGGTACAATCACTACCACTCCACATCCAAGGCGACTTTATTCACGGTGCACCCAATCCTATAGCCGACTAACTATATCCGATTAAAGTAACCAAGAACCACTTACATCACTTGCCAATATAACCATCTTACCACATTAATCCATTGTTTTACAAGCATAACCAAAATGCCAAAACCACCAATTACCATCATCAATCCACTGTTTTTGAAGCATTACACAAAGCCATTAAACAACATGCAACACTATGCATCAAATCCACAATTCCAATGTACAAAACCAAGGATCTCTTACCTTGAGCATCCTTCACACATGGCTTTCAAAACCAGCATTAAACCATGCTAAAATATGCTTTCAAAACAGAATTTAAAACATGCAAATCACATGCATTGCATCCAACAATCACAAGTGCTTTAAAAACCAAATCATAACACAACCAAGAGAGAAATTCCATTTACTTACTCTTGAGCTTAGCTAAGTTGTTTAGACTTAAACTAAGCTCCCAAAACCTTCAAACCTTGATTTTAAAGCTGAAAACCCAACTTCACTCACCGATACACAAAACAAGGCTAGCCAACAAGCCTTCCAAGCATCCAAAACCTTCCACGCCACCTCTATTGCTCACGGATCATTCTCCCCATGTTTCAAGCACATAACAACAGAGGATTAATGCATCATTATGCATTAAAAACACCAGCAACACGCCTAAACTTGCTGCTCTTTGCAAATCCAACATTTCGGCTACCAAACACAACCGAAATCACCTCCCAACACTTCCAAGACTTAACCCAGCCAAGATCCATCACTTCTAACCATTTTTAAACATCAATTAACATCCAAAATGATCCCAAACACGTCCTTATACCTCCAGCATTAACAAAACACCAAGATCACCCCAAAAAACCACCATTTTCACAAGTAAAAACTTAGGAAAATCAACCTATTCGGGATTGCATTGATCAAACCTCAATTATACATCATTTAGACATCCAAATTAGATCAAAAAGACATCCCAAAACAGAGCCCAATCAATTATTACGAATTTCTTCAAAATTAAATCCAAATCTTGCATTTTAAGCCAAAATCAAGATCACAACATCAAAACCTTTAATAAAACTCAAATCAAGGATTGAGAACTTGGGAATTTCAGTAAAGAATTGAGAATTTAGAGGAGAAGAACGTTCATACCTCTAAACTTGAGTTTATCCCTTTTTGGAACCAAGATTCTTGAAAATTCAATAAGCTAATGCCAAGGTTTTGTTGTAGAATTGATTAGAGATCAAATGAGGATTGAAATCTCATCTTTAGTTGTCAAAATCAGAGGGAATTTTTCTGGAGAAATGTGTTTGGGTTGAGAGAAAAGTTGAGAGAAAAGAAAATGGAAATTTAGAGAAAAGTTAGTTACAAATGCCAAAATATCTTTTCCCTCCTTTTTACACTTAATTAAAACCATTAATTAAATTGATTAATATTAAGAAAAATCTGGAGAAACTCTTTTGGGTAAATAGCTCCTTAAAGATTCAAAGTTTCAATCCTTTTTAAAACAGTCACACAGTTTTCAAAAATTACATTTTGGTCACTAACCCAAAATGTCACACTTCCAAACCTCATTTTGTAAAATTGATTTCACCATTCTCTTATATATAATAAAAGAGGATTTTAAGACATTTTCCATATTTTTAATGCAACCCGAACTAGGCTTTCCTTAAAACCACCTTTTATATTCGAACCGAAAATCTGACCGGTCCAGTTCAACCCAAAACTTCTAAGCCCAAAATTGGGGTGTTACAACTCTCCCCCTTAAGAAATTTCGTCCTCGAAATTTCAACTGGCGAAAAGAGAACAACCAAACTTCTCAAAGCAACACACAAGGCAACATAGGAGACTTAACCACCACTGAACACTCTCCTCACAAAACTCCACCCAAACTCAACACCACCACATACGGTTCACGAATTCCAGAACACTCAGATGTTAACCACATCTTAACCTCTCACACTTCCGGACTACACATAGCCCCAACAACAACCTGAAGAACCTCCAACTTTTACAGCATACACCACCTTAACTCATAACTCCCAAAACTTGTTCACACAGTGACACTAACCAATCCAGTTTAGCCACCAAGTGACCCACAACCTTCACTGCTTCTAAAACTCCTTGCAAAACTACTCAACCTCTTTCAAAGACTACCACAACAAGCAAAAATTCTTAAGCATCAACTGCTTACCCAAACTTCTCAACGTATTGCTGACATTCCTTCACATCCGCTGCTATCATTACCATAACGATTCACCAGGACTACTCACCTAACATCCGAAAATCACATCACAAAGCCCCAACCTTGACTCCGCCAGCCGTTCCACACACCACCAACTGTCTTCAGACGGAATTTACTTAATCACAACCAACCAACCACTTCTCACAAGAACCCGTCCAACCAACAATGGTGTAACGCCCCGGTTTTGGGCTTAGAAGTCTTGGGCGTTGACCGGTCGGTCAAAGTGCTGTTCGAATCGTAAGAGGTTAAATTAGGAAAGCCTAGTTCGGGTTGCATTAAAAATATGGAAAAATGTTCTAAAATCATCTTTTAATATAATTAAGTGAACTGTGAAATCAATTTTGGAAAATGAGTTTTGGAAGTGTGACATTTTGGCTAGTGACCAAAATGTAATTTTTGAAAGTTTGGTGGCTGTTTTATAAAGGGTTGAAACTTTGAATCTTTAAGGAGCTATTTACCCAAAGGGAGTTTCTCCAGATTTTTCCAAGATATTTTGAGTTATAATTCTGATTTTTAAAGTAAAACAAAAGGAGGGAAATCTCATTTAGCCATTTTCATAACTAACTCTCTATTTTCTTTCTCTCTTTTTCTCTCAACCCAAACACTCCATTTCCAGAGATTTGATTCTGATTTTCTCACCTAAAATCCTCCTTTCAACTCTCATTTGATTCCAAATTGACATATCTTCAAAACCTCTTCAATTGCTACAAGTTTCATCAAGGATTTTCATTCCAAAAAGAGGAGAAACTCAAGTTTGGAGGTAAGAACGTCCTTCTCCTCTGAACTTCAAGTTCTTTACTGAAATTCCTAAGTTTTCAATCCTAAATTGATGTTTAATTAAAGGCTTTTAAGTTGATTCATGGATCTTGGCTTATTATGCAAGATTTTGATGATTTTTGATGATTTTCGTTAGATCTGAGTAATCTGTGATTTAAGAGGTGTTTTTGATGTTAAATGATCTCTAAATTGATAAGGAAATGAGTTTTGATTGATGCAATCCCGGATAGGTTGAGTTTCCTAAGTTTAGCTTGTGTTTCAAGGTAGTTTTTGTGGTGATCTTGTGGATCTGTTGTTGCTGGAGGTATAAGGATGTTAATAGATTGTTTTTAGATGTTTAATGATGTTAATGGAAGTGAGGTTTTGCTGGTTTATGGCTGGGCTTTGTTTAGAAGTGTTTTGGATGCATTTTCGGTTGTGTTTGGTGGCCGAAAATGGAGGTTATGTGAGAGCAGCGAGTTTAGGTGCTTTCATTGAAGCAATTAATGCATGATGATGCATTAATCCTCTGCTTTGATGTGTTGAAACAGGGGAGGCATCCTTGGATCCAAGATTGGTTGATCCGGAAGCTTGTTTTGGTGCTTTGGCTTGAAGCAAAGTGGAAATCGGTGAGTGCATTTGTGAGTGAAAATGGTTTTCGGCTTTGAAACCAAGGTTTTGGGGGCTTAGTCTAAGTCTAAACAACTTTGCTAAGCTCAAGTGTAAGTTTTCGGATTTTCTCTCTAGTGGTGGCCATGATTTTGATGTAATGCAAAATGGTGATTTGCATGTTTTAATTACTGTTTTGAAAGCATGTTTTAGCATGGTAATTGCTGATGTTTTAAGCCATATGTTGAAGGTAACTCTAGGTAGGAGTTCCTTGATTTTATACATTGAAATAATGTGGGTTGATGCTTTGAAATGCATGTTGTAAATGGCTTAGTTTAATGCTTTAAAACAGTGGATCATGTGTTGAAAAAGATGTATATTGGCAAGTGATGTTTTGAAAATGTTAAGGTCACTAAGGTGGTTAAAAGTCCTTGAGTGAGCCTTGTTACTTAAGAACATCAAGGTGGTTAAAAGTCCTTGGATGGTTCTTGTTGCGGACACTAAGGTGGTTAAAAGTCCTTAGGTGCTCCTTTCCATGGTGTTTAAAAGTCCATGGGGCCAAGGTGTTTAAAAGTCCTTGGGGCCAAGGTGTTTAAAAGTCCTTGGGGTGATTCAAGCATTGGACACAAAGGTGGTTAAAAGTCCTTGTGTGGTCCTTATTCATGGTGTTTAAAAGTCTATGGCCAAGGTGTTTAAAAGTCCTTGGGGCCAAGGTGTTTAAAAGTCCTTGGGAAAGTTGTTGAACTTGTTTTAATAAATGAAATGTATCACTTGAGCCAATATGACATGTTGAGAATATTGTGAAGCATGAGATGCTTGTTTTAATGATATTGTGAAGCATGAGATTGCTTGTTTTAAATATGCTTTTGAGCATGTGCAAAGGTTGAATGTAAGCATGATTTTGTAAATGTTTTTAATTGCATTATTGAATGGTTTTTAAAGAGCACTCCTCACTAAGCTTTTGCTTACGCTCTCTCGTTTTCTTAATTCAATAATGCAGAGCACTAGAGTGTCTTGAAGGGCAGCAAGAAGGGCAAGAGTTCAAGTACAAGTAGAGCTCAATGTATGGAAGGTTTTTGTTAAACATTTTAGCTTTTGGATGGTTTGGCAATGGGGGACCTATGAGTGTGTTTTTGGGAGATGTTGGAACTCCCTAAGTATGTTGAATGTTGATGAGATTGCTGGCTTTATATTTGGCTTTATTATTGCTTGGTTATGAAGGTTTATGCATGAATGGTTAGTTTGTGTAGGAAGCATGCCATTAAAATTGGGGCTTTTCATATGTGATGGTTATATGTTGAATTGATGATGCAATTATGGTCCCTGCATGTTGATTGACTATGTGGTATGATTTGGTGTTGTTAATTTGAAGTTTGCAGCATGTATGATGTTGGTTTCGAGTCAATTTCAGGCAGGGGTATCGGTACTCGGGCTTGCGTATCGATACGCCTGAGCCAAATATGCACATTCTGCCCAGGCGTATCGGTACGGTTGTATGGGTATCGATACTCGTCTGGGTTAAGTATGAATGCCGTATCGAAACGCGGGATCTCGTATCGATACAATCTCTGGAGTTTGGTTACTGTCTTCCCCGCGTATCGATACGACACCAGGCGTATCGATACCTGACCGTTAATTCGGTTAAAAGTATCTTTTTATGTTTGGAATGTTTGCGTTTTGGTCCTGAATCTTGAATGTTCAATTGTATGAGCTTGGGATGTCCGTTTGAGCTGAATTTTGGCAGAGAGGCATGAAACCTGATTAATTTCAAGATGGTAACTTTAATTTGGACTAAGTCCTCATATTTATCAGAATTTACATTTTGGTCCCTAAAGTTGTAATTTGTTCAATTGGGTCCCTGTTTGATCTCTGATGTTTGTGATCTTTGAGTATGTTGTTTGTATGATCACAATTAGGGTTAATGTGCATCTAGATAAGATTAAAAAGAAAAAAAGGGTCGTTAATCAAGGTTGACTTTCGGGTTGACTTTGGTTTTCCCCGTGTAACTTTCTTAATTCGGGTCAACCGTCTAGGCCGGGTTAAGGGGGTTACAAATGGCCTTTGATCTTACATTGCCTTACTAGAACATCGCCCAACCTAAACATACCTATTTAGGTTACGAAACTCCTATTCTCCCAGGCTAACCCTTTCCTACAACCCACAACACAACATCTTCTCAACTCTTTGAAGGTTGCTACGAACCATCACCTACATAACCAACCCTTCTATTACAACACCAATGCCAAGTTACCTCAGCTCTTTCGAACACATCCACTAACTTACTACAGCACTTAACACCAAGAAACTACCACTTCTACCAGTTATTCACAACCACTTTGACTGATTCTAACTCAAACGGTAATCTCCTCACCACCATACCGCTAAACTCACTATTACTGGCAACTCGCTTAATACCCTCCATTACTTCTAACATTCTCCTAGCACCAACACAACTTTAAAACCCCCATCCAATCTAACCCTACCACAACACTAACGGACCCGATTAACTATCAGCGAGTGTGAACGTTCGTATGCATGGTCACCAATATGCCCTATCAATGCCTGATGTACATGCATGCAAAACCTCTAATGTCATGTCACATGTATGCATGGACCAGTACATATATAATATAGCATATAACAAATGATTTTAACTGTGCATGTATGTTGGTTCACACCCACCAATAACATCCTCAAAGTCCGCCTAAAAACAACCTCCTACCTCACTTCTAACTTGACCAACTCCATCATTCTAACAACCCATTATCCACAAGATACTCACTAATGCCCTCCTCACACTAAAGTTGTTTTCAAAACAACACCAACTACTACCCCAAACATGCTAGCAACGAGACTATACCCACTACACAAGGAAATACCAATTGAAACCAAACTAAGATACTAGAGCAAAGGTTACTTAACAAGGTTACCTGCAAACACCTCACTGCCCTGGAGCTTCAACAGACAAGCTCTCTTCCTCGCAGAACCATCATTCTCCAGCCGCACCGCTGCAGCATCAGCTAACACATTAAGGTCATCACCATCTCCCTGCGGTAAAGAACCCTGACTACCCCGAGCCAACTTCAAACAATTACGTCTCAAATGTCCAACAGACCCACAATTCCAACAGGTTTCATTCTCCAAGCTCCTCACACCTTCCTGCCCTTCCTGCCACCTTCGAACCTCGTCTCGGCCGTACCCACGACCCTTCAGAGACCCTTTTACTACCACTGAAGCTGATCTCACCACTTGAGGACAATTTCGCTTCACATGCTCTTTAGAACCACAGTTCCAACAAACTCCTGCGCCCCAACAACCTCCAACATGACACTTCCCACATCGGTCACACACCGGTAACTGAGCTACCACTCCTTGATCATGTAGCACTTGCCCTACATTTACACTACCACCCTGACTTCGATTCAAGAAAAACCTTCTATCACGAAGCCTCTTACGCTGACCGCTCCGGAGATCAGTACTCGCAACTCTCTTGCTTAAACTTTTCTCACCTTCATAAACTGAAACCACACCCTCACGTTGCTTAACCCTTGGGAATTTCTCTCCAATATACCTTTCATAAAAGGCAGACACAACGAAGTCCCAATCTATATCGTGGATGTGCGATGCCACCACCACAGATGTCCACCAGACACAAGCGTCCTCCAACATCAATGAGACAACACTTCCCAGCTTACAGGCATAATCACAACCTTCCTGATCCAAAATCAGAATTACACTGGCCAACCAGGCCTCGAATGTCTCAGGTGTCGAACCATGATACTCCACAGCTCCCAAATCATGTAAACGCTGTTTCGACAAACCCGCACATCCCACAGCCGGCACGTCTACAGGCCTTACTTTTGCCACAGCCTGAGATGTTCCCAACACCTCTTGAACTATAGGTGATGAACTCTTCATCACAGAACCAACTTCCTCCTCCTACCTTACTACCTCAACCCCAGGCACTGAAGACTGAGACGAAACACCTCCATTAAAAGGTGAATTCCACGCCTTAACAACCTGCTCTAAAGCAGCAACCATCTCACCTAACTGCCATTCTTTCATCGATTTCACCATGCTATAACGACAAGCTATCATAACAAAACAAACAAAACGATCAGGCCAGCTTCAAGCAAGGATTCAAGACTCCAATTCCAACATAACACAATAGCTATAATAATAAGGCAATGGGTATCCCAAATTCTCCCCTTTTACATGACATAACAGTCAATAAAAACATGGATATCACAACATCAAGCATATCAATCCACATACTTCGATCATGCTCTCATCAACAACATTCACTCATAACAACATAATATCAACATATCATACCCATTACACTTTCATTATTCATAAAATCAGCTCACAACACCAGCATAACATCAGCACAAATCCACATTAGCTCAATGAAAATTCACAATCAAAAAGCATGCTAAAAACATCAACAATTCGCTCAAAAACACGCATTTCAACCGACTTTCAACCACACATCAGAATAAACATCAAACACATATTACAACGATTTACCAATTTCCCCAAGCATTCGCAACTCAGATCTGATACCACCAAATGTAACCCCCGTAGCCCGGCCTAGACGGTTGACCCGAACTACGAAGATTACACGGGGAAAACCAAAGTCAACCCGAAAGTCAACCTTGATTAATGACCCTTTTTTTCTTTTTAAACTTGTCTAGATGCACATTTAACCTAGGCATACTCTTGAGATAAGCATACTCAAAAATCATAGCAATCGGAAAACAATAAGGGACCCAATTGCACAAAATACGAATTTAGGGACCAATTTGTAAATTCTGAAAATTAAGAGGACTTTACCAATTTTTAAGTTACCATTATGAAATTAGTCATGTTTCATGCCTCTCTGCCAAATTTCATCTCAAACGAACATCTCAAACTCAAGCAATTGCACATACAAGAATCAGGACTAAAACGTAAAGCTTGCAAACCTCAAAACTATTCAAATTTTAAGCCCAACGGTCAAGTGTTCCGAAACGGGTCTAGGCCGTTCAGGAACACCCCTTGGCAGTAGCCAAAGTGTTCAGAAACGGGCTAGGCTGTTCAGGAACACCCAAGCCAAAACAAGGGCCTGTTTCGAAACAGGCAAGGGTGTTTCGAAACACCCTGCCCAGAAACAGCAGATAGGCCTGTTTAAACACCTTTAAACCCCATCAAACATGCTCCAAACCATTCCACATTAAATCAACAACATGCCAAGCATCATACCTACCAATTTGCATCAAAATCTAAATACAAAACCACCCCTAGGTGCACCCACTCATTCAACACATCCAACACTCAATCATGATTTTAAAACAAGTAGCATAGCATAACGATTTAAGAATAAGAAGATTCAAACGTTGCAAGCGTTAAACCTCATAGTTCAAAATCATAAACCAAACTTGTCCAACATACACAATCTCATTAAACATCAACATAAGAGATTCTCCCCCCATTGCCTTTATTATCTATAGCTATTAACCGAGACATACATCTCAAGTGGAGCTCTCCTTGAATCCCTTGCTTCTCGTTGTCCCAACTTCAAATATCTGCATTGATGGACAAAAAGGAGCGTAAGCACATAATGCTTAGTGAGGAATGCTCAAAACCAAAACACCATCAATGCAGCGAGTCATAAAACCTCTTTTAAAAGTAAACACAATTCGATAAACCAAAGCAACATTTGAAAACCCTTTTTATCAACATGCTTTAAGTCATGCATTGCTCAAACATGAAAACCAACCCTTAGCTTAGAAAAGCTAAGTAATTCACTTCAAAGCACAACCTTGCAAAACCATCAATTTAACCATTCCACGCATGAACATCATATGCAAAGTTAAATACAAGATCCTTGGAAAACACTTCCACTTCACATCATACTTTTCTCATACATTGAAAATCATTTCAAGCAAGAAACCTTTAGAAACCACTTACTCAATCAATCTATCTCATGCATTAAACAAATGCAACATATGAACCACAAAATCAACATTTGCATCACATGCCTTTTAAAACAAGTCTTCGCAAGACTTCAATGCACTAAAGAGATTTCATGCACACATGCACCATTCCCATTAGAAAATAAACTCTTGTTCAAGCTAACAAGTAAACATGCATTCATAAAACATTACACACTTCTCATGCAACCAAGCATCATTTCAAGCATCTCATGCTTCATCATATTCAAGAACATTATATTGGCTTCCAAGTGATAATCCACAAACCATCATAACGCAAGACACAATCGGATACGCGGATTACAAGCGTTGTCCCCACGCTTCATACACACTACCAATCTCAAGGTCCCCAAATGGAATTTTAACCACCATTATGACCTTACCATACACAAGGTCCTCATATGGACTTTTAACCACCATATGACCTTAACATTCACAAGGTCCTCAAATGGAATTTTAACCACCATTACGACCTTACCATCACCCATTGGTAGTTGTATAACATCACTAACAAGATCACGGGACATACAACACAAGATCCACACATGGACTTTACACCACCATTGTGATCTTAACAAACACAAGGTCCTCAAATGGAATTTTAACCACCATTATGACCTTAACACAAGACCCACCCATGGAATTTTAACCACCATGGTGTTCTTAACCATCTCGTTAGTGTACTTGGACAGAGTTACCGGTACAATCACTACCACTCCACATCCAAGGCGACTTTATTCACGGTGCACCCAATCCAATAGCCGGCTAACTATATCCGATTAAAGTAACCAAGAACCACTTACATCACTTGCCAATATAACCATCTTACCACATTAATCCATTGTTTTACAAGCATAACCAAAATGCCAAAACCACCAATTACCATCATCAATCAACTGTTTTTGAAGCATTACACAAAGCCATTAAACAACATGCAACACTATGCATCAAATCCACAATTCCAATGTACAAAACCAAGGATCTCTTACCTTGAGCATCCTTCACACATGGCTTTCAAAACCAGCATTAAACCAAGCTAAAATATGCTTTCAAAACAGAATTTAAAACATGCAAATCACATGCATTGCATCCAACAATCACAAGTGCTTTAAAAACCAAATCATAACACAACCAAGAGAGAAATTCCATTTACTTACTCTTGAGCTTAGCTAAGTTGTTTAGACTTAAACTAAGCTCCCAAAACCTTCAAACCTTGATTTTAAAGCTGAAAACCCAACTTCACTCACCGATACACAAAACAAGGCTAGCCAACAAGCCTTCCAAGCATCCAAAACCTTCCACGCCACCTCTATTGCTCACGGATCATTCTCCCCTGTTTCAAGCACATAACAACAGAGGATTAATGCATCATTATGCATTAAAAACACCAGCAACACACCTAAACTCGCTGCTCTTTGCAAATCCAACATTTCGGCTACCAAAAACAACCGAAATCACCTCCCAACACTTCCAAGACTTAACCCAGCCAAGATCCATCACTTCTAACCATTTTTAAACATCAATTAACATCCAAAATGATCCCAAACACGTCCTTATACCTCCAGCATTAACAAAACACCAAGATCACCCCAAAAACCACCATTTTCACAAGTAAAAACTTAGGAAAATCAACCTATTCGGGATTGCATTGATCAAACCTCAATTATACATCATTTAGACATCCAAATTAGATCAAAAAGACATCCCAAAACAGAGCCCAATCAATTATTACGAATTTCTTCAAAATTAAATCCAAATCTTGCATTTTAAGCCAAAATCAAGATCACAACATCAAAACCTTTAATAAAACTCAAATCAAGGATTGAGAACTTGGGAATTTCAGTAAAGAACTGAGAATTTAGAGGAAAAGGACGTTCATACCTCTAAACTTGAGTTTCTCCCTTTTTGGAACCAAGATTCTTGAAAATTCAATAAGCTAATGCCAAGGTTTTGTTGTAGAATTGATTAGAGATCAAATGAGGATTGAAATCTCATCTTTAGTTGTCAAAATCAGAGGGATTTTTTCTGGAGAAATGTGTTTGGGTTGAGAGAAAAGTTGAGAGAAAAGAAAATGGAAATTTAGAGAAAAGTTAGTTACAAATGCCAAAATATCTTTTCCCTCCTTTTTACACTTAATTAAAACCATTAATTAAATTGATTAATATTAAGAAAAATCTGGAGAAACTCTTTTGGGTAAATAGCTCCTTAAAGATTCAAAGTTTCAATCCTTTTTAAAACAGTCACATAGTTTTCAAAAATTACATTTTGGTCACTAACCCAAAATGTCACACTTCCAAACCTCATTTTGTAAAATTGATTTCACCATTCTCTTATATATAATAAAAGAGGATTTTAAGACATTTTCCCATATTTTTAATGCAACCCGAACTAGGCTTTCCTTAAAACCACCTTTTATATTCGAACCGAAAATCCGACCGGTCCAGTTCAACCCAAAACTTCTAAGCCCAAAATTGGGGTGTTACAATGCCAGTGGAAGAGATAGAGTTAAATCCGGACTTGTCTTACAATGAGGAACCAGTTGAGATACTTGCTTCTGATAGCAAGGTGTTGCGTGGCAAGACTATAGAGTTAGTCAAAGTCTTATGGAGACATAGAGGCGTGGAAGAAGCCACGTGGGAGAGGAAAGCTGACATGCTTGAGCAGTTTCCGTATTTGTTTCCGTCAGGTAATTTTGAGGACGAAATTCCTTAAGTATGGGAGAGTTGTAACGCCCGGGTTCGGGGGTCGGGTGAAAATAATAATTTTAAAAATAGTACGGGTTTCAGTTCCAAATTTTAAATAATAAAATAATGGTTTGGGCCTCGGGTTTTAAGACAAATAAAAATTAGTTGGGCCATTTTCAAGACAAGCCCAATTTTGCCAAGGTGTCATCCATTGTAGTTCCCTTATTTCATTAAGGGTGTTTTGGTCTTTTGACCCCCCATTTTAAACAAACATAAACTAAACTATTCACTTTGCTCATCTTCTACCTCTCTCCACCCCCATCTCTTTCCAACGACAAAAACACACCTCTCACCTTGGAAGTACCACTATTTTTCATTTTTAACCATGTTTTGAAATAGGGGCTTTTTAAGAGTTTTGATTTAAAAATGGTGCCTTTATTGTTCTTGACTTAATGTTTTAAGTGATTAATGATAGACATGTTGTTTAGGAAGCATGAGGTCCAATTGGTATGATTTTTAATGAGTTTTGATAAGTTTCCCGGATTTGGGTTTTGGGGAGGTTTTTGGGAGGTTTTAAGTTGAGTTTTAGGGGTGTTTTAGGTGGAATCTTGAGGGCTGATGGTTAGGGTATATGTAAGTATTGTTTTGAAGGCTTTAGGGAGTAATTTGAGGGTTGAAATCAATGGTTTTGAGGGGTGCTTAAGGGCTGCTCGGATTTTTGGAGTTTTGAGCTAGTTTTCAATGGAAAATTGATGCCTTGAGATTGGTATTTAATCCGGATTGATTATTTTAGAATATGGACTGATTTGAGATTATTTGCTTGGTGTTGGAATGGCTAGAGGCGAGAATTTTGGTTGGAGAAGCTTCGGGGACAAATCCGGGGATTTCGGAGTCTTGAGCTTGGTCTTCAATCTTCTCTTGGGTAGCAACGGTGAGTAGAATTATTGGTTTTTACATTGTGCTCGATATGGACTCCTTTGGGGTTTGGGTGGAACCTTGAGAGGTCACCTAAACCCATGTGTAAGCCTCTCTACTCTCATGTGTTGAGATATATTGATTGTGAATGCGTTGTGATTATTTGAATGCATTTTAAGTTGTTAATGTTGTAGTCGTGTTGAGTTCGTGCCTCACGTGATGGTGGTCTAACTACGGTGATGTGTAGTCCCACCGATAGTGACTAGTAGGGTAGTACTTTGATGTGTAGTCCCATTGGAAATCCACTAGTCGAAACGGTGATGTGTAGTCCCACCGTAAGTGTATGTTGGTTGTGCTTGTGCAAACCAAATGTTGTGGTTGAGATAAACCCTTGTGCATCCATTGCTTCCTTGCATATAAATCGTGTTTTGGAAAACTGCATGTTGTGAATTGTAGAGCCTCTCTCACTAAGCTAGATTGCTTATGCTCTTTTGTTTCCAACGTGCAGATCGTTAGAGTTCGGGAGGCGAGCGGGCGAAGGAGGAGCTTTTGGAGTTCTCAAGCAAGTTTAAGTATGGTTTACTTTTGTAATAATGTCTAGACAATGGGGTGTAGAGTGTTAGGAGTTGGGGTCGAACTCCTTAGGAGGTTATGCTTGAAATTGTTAAACTCATGTTGTGTGATGCTTTTGCTCTTGGATTATGACCTATGTTTCTTATGTGGTTTATTTGCATATGCCCAAACTTGTATGATGTTGGCCTATGTATGCCTTATGCTTGACTACATTGTGAATGATGTCTTGTGCTTGCTAAACATGCTTCTTTGTGAAATTGTATGGAGTCTTGTTTGTATGTTTTCGTTAGATTAAATGCCTCCCATGCTAAGTCTCAATTGTGGTTTGATGCATGTATGTTTGTTTACGCTTAGGAGTGCCCAAATGTGCATCTAGAATCGTATGTGAAGTTACCAAGGAGTGAAATGAGGAGTTGCAGAGCAGGGGTATCGATACGGTTAGACCCGTATCGATACGGCCTTCTTATTCCAGGCCTTTCGTTTCGATACGCGGGGAGACGTATCGATACCATTTTGGACACTGGAGCTACTGTCCAACTTGGTATCGATACCGGTCTCAGGCGTATCGATACCATTTTGGTCACTGAAGTCACTGTCCAAACTTGGTATCGATACCGGTATTTGGCGTATCGGTACGGTCGTCTTAGCGTTGACTGTGAGAAGTCAACTTTTGGGGAGGGTATCGATACACTCCTTGGGTGTATCGATACGGTCTCCACAGGCTGACATTGACTTTTTGACCTAGTCAAGGTGTATCGATACACCCCTTAGGTGTATCGATACCGCCTGCAGTTAAGTTAAAATTGGGCTGTTAAAAGTTGTTTGGGTTCGTTTGATTGTCTCATGTATGTCGCTCCGTATGTTTGATCACTTAGGACTTTAATACTTCTCTAGACAAGATTAAATTAAAAAGAAAAAAAATAGGGTTGCTAACCGAAGGGGAGCCTTAACGGGTTTCACTTCGATTTTCCCCGTGTAGCCCACTTGGACCGGTCATCCGGCCAGACCGGGACGAGGGGGTTACATTTTCGCTGGCGATGGACGGCTCGGTAGCGCGCGTGACTGGTGGTGAACAGAACGGGGTGGGACGGCGCACACGCCAATGGTGGCGGTGGTGTCCACGACGGCCCGGTGAGTGAGATCGGAGAGGTCGAACGGTGGTGGCTGAGGTAATGGTATGAGAGAATTCTAGAATCTCTCTCTGGATTTTCCATATTCAAAAGGGCAGGTGAGGAGTCAGACTTGACTAATATTGGTTCATACCAAAAACAAAGGTTAAAATTAAAACGGTGAGGACAAATATCAAAAAAAGAACCTTGGCTGAGATGGCTAAGGTTTGCGTTTACCAACCATAGGCCATGGGTTCAAAACCCCTTGGCAACACGTCTCCCCTCTTTTTTTCTTTTTTTTTCTTTGATCACATTTCTAATTTTTTAATTATACCTTTTTGCGGGTGTTACAAAGACACCAAAAAAATGAGTATTTTTAGTGTCCCTATACATGTCTCTATTTATGCCTCAACACTAGACCTGACAAACTTGACCCGAGACCCGAAACCAGAACCGAATTACCCGAACCGAGACCCGATTTTAACCCAAACATGATGATCCGAACTTGACCCGAAACCCGAAATAAATTGAACCGAACCAAAATTTTTTGTTGAACCGAAATGGACCCGAACCGAAAGCTGAACCGAATATCGACCCGATTTTAACCTGAAAATTAAGGTAAAATAAATGAATAATTTATTTTTAATATTATCTATTTTAACAATATAATAAATAATAAAATGAAGTATGTTTTATTATCTTTTTTACTATATCATGGAAGAGACCGTTGCTCTTGTCAAAGTTGTGGTATAATAACATTTTATGTCATTTTACGTTTAAATATTAATTAAATAAAACTTTTTCCCTACTAATTTTTAAATTTAGAATTTTAATGTATTATTTTCTCTCCTAATATTTAATCTTAAGCCATAAATCCTAAACAATAAACCTTAAGCCATAGAAATTAATCTCATGAACTAATAACCTTAAATTAAACCATAAACCCTAAATCATTAACACTAAGCCCTAAAAACCTAAACTGTTAACCTTTAAGCCATAGAAATTAATCTAAAATCAATAACCCCAAACCATTAACACTAAGGCCTAAACCATAAACTGAAATTAGAGACAATTTTTACAATCTTACCGCAAAATATAACTAAAACTGGAATTAGAGACCATCTTGAAATTTGAAAGTAGAGAAATTTGAGAGCTTGGTGACCAATTTTATAATTTCACCATAAAAATAGCATAAAACTGAAATTGTGGACTAAATTGAAAATTTGAAAGTGGAGAAATTTGAGATTTCAATGACCAATTTAATAATTATACCATAAAAATAAATAAGGGTCAATTTTGGCTAAAATTTAAATCTTAGAAATTAAAATAAACAAAAATATCAATAAACTAAATTAATATACTAAATTACAAAGATTAGTTAATTTTGACTAAAAGTAAATTTTTAGAGACTAAATATCACTATGGGGAGGGGATTTCTATATCCGAAGTCTAAACTGTGGGATACTTGTGACTAAATTAAATTAAACTAAAACTTAAAGTTGAATATTAGTACTAAAATGTAACATTTTAAATAGAACTTAAATAATTGGTGGCTTATTTCCATCCAAAATTTTGTCTTTTTCCTCTCTATTTTTACCAATTGACTTTTTTTTCTTAATCTAGCTTAAAAATTGGTGGCTTATTTCCCTCCAAAATTTTGTCTTTTCTCTCTCTAGTTTTACCAACTGTCTTTCTCTTTTTCTTAATTTAATTGAATTTCAATTTAGATTAGTTTAATTGAAATTTCACGTTTAGTTTTAGAATTATTTTTATTATGTCCGTGATTTATGCTTCTAAATTTTAGTTAGCTCAATTAGATCCTAAGTTTAATAAATTAATTCATTTCAGACATTATTATTATTGTTATTGTTATTATTATTATTATTATTATTATTATTATTATTATTATTATTATTATTATTATTATTATTATTATTACATATAATAAACTTTAAATTTAATATAATTATACACAAAATTTTGATATGAATACATGAAGCTTTGATTTAAATATTTAATCAAATTGAAATGCATAGCTTAAAAAGTTGAATCAGAATTGATGATCTGAAATATTGATAATAATATATGTATGTATACAAGTAATGGGAGTTAATTACATATATATATATATATATATATATATATATATTAAAAAATGTAAAATATCAAGGATCCTTGCGGATATTTTTCGGGAATCTACATAATTATTTATAAGGTTGCGGTTCGATTACCCCCACGGTTCAGATATAGCAATCCCCGTCTCCGTCCCTATTTGAGTTTCGGTGATAAAACTTCCCCCGTCCCCCTACCCGTGGGTGAAGGTTTCGATTATTCTCCATCCCCGTCGGTTCAGATCCCCCCGGTTTTCGGATATTCCCCACCCAATTCTCACCCCTATTTGTGGGGTGGTCTCAATGGTAAAAGATGATATATTTCATCCGGAAAACTCGTTTAAACATAATGTGTGCATGGTATGTATACTTTATCTAAAGATTAAAGATATTAAATATATATTATCATGTCATCACACTAGCATATTTAAAGGAAAATAATCCAAATATAGTAAATTAATTTTATAAGAACAAACATGATTAATTTTGAGCGTAAGGGTATTATATAGGGACACCGAAAAGGGACAGAGTATTTACATCCTAAATTTTTGTATCGCTTAATCAAAACAATTTATTATTGAAGGAAACTGGTAAAAACAGTTGGATTACAAAGTGTTTCGAAAGCCTTAACCATAAAACATTTAACAACCAAATCGCCTAATCCTTCTATTAAATCTTTTCACCACACCCGGATTAGCAAAATCAATCTCCATACTCGATAAGACTCCTTAATGCTTCGATTGCAGCACTAACTTGGCAATAAAATTCCTCGATTTCTTTCTATGGGTTCAAATTCTGACATTTGTCATGAGAATTTTTTAAATTATTTTTAGTGTTCTTTTCTATGTCAAACACTAAAAAAATTAAACTCTACAATTTAATCATAGTTCATAACTCTAAACTTTAAATTCTAAAAACTAAATTATGGCTCCTAAATTCTAAACCCAACTATAAATTCTAAATCTATTTTTTAGTGTTGAGCAAAAAAGCGCCAAAAGGGGATCTCTATTCCTAACTTGAACCATAATTTCGAACAAAAATTATCTGTCTTTTTTATGTTCCTATATATGTTCCGACACTAAAAAGGTACACTTTAAGCTCTAATTCTACACTCTAAATTTTATAGACTAAACTCTACACTCTAAACCTTAAACCTATTTATTTTAGTATTAAGTCATAGATAGAAACACAAAAAAGAGTATTTTTTGTCCATAATCTAAGCTTCACCATATCACCACAATATTAACTATAGTTGTCGTACTCAACTTAACCTCTAAAGTGGTCACCACAATATTTATTTTAGTGGTCTCTTCTTTTCTTTGTTTTGCTGATATTGAGGTGACCATGACCTTTTCTTTTATTTTAATAAATTTTTCTTTTATTTGAGCTTAAATATAGGAAAAGTCTAATAATAACCATTCTTTAATTTAGTCATACAGTACCAAAATAAAGCCAAGCCCTAAAAGATCGCTCGATCTCAATTGAAAAACCATGGGATCCTTTAACCTCCTCACTATAAAACGATGCTTCTTCCTTTTCTTTCCCCACATTTTCTTTTCATCGGTGACAGAGTTAGGAGGGGGCCAAACAGCTTAGGGGTTTAAGAAGCCTAAACAAAAGAAGTTTGGGGAGGCCATTGTCCTTCCCATCTTCCTTTTGGCTTCATCCCTCTGCATTTTGGTTTTTGTTTCCTCTAAATTCTAGGAGCGGTTTTGATAAAAAAAAATCAGGCAATCTATACATCAATCCTAATTTATTTTAATTTCGATCTTTCAAATTTAAGTTGATAAAAATGGTGTGCCGAGGCATGATCAAGGAAAAGAAAACAGCTTTGAAGCCAAAAGTGAAGAGTTTTAAAGTCAGGGTCACACGAGTAAAGAAAGTAGATATAGGAAAGGTGATGGAGGATCAAATACGCGATGAACTTAGTTTGGAAACTCAATTGATTGTGAAGGAATCAAGTCCGAACAGGATTCAATTTGGTATTACGTTTGATATCTCAGGATTATCCCAAGGCGACGACGATGAGATGATAGTCACCCTCAGTACCTTCCTTAGTTCCGCTTCTGATGAAAGAAAGTTATAGGCTTTTTTTTCTTCTTTTTGTTTCCTGGCAATGTTAATGTCAATAGAGGCCATTAACGGTCTAAAATGATGTAACATTGCAATCGATTTTCTTTATAATTATTTTTTTTTGATAATTTTCTACATTTGAAGCAACAACAAAATATTTTTTATAATTTTCAATTTTAAATCACGATGAAACTATTTTAATCATATAATTGGATAACCTAATATCAAATTTCATAAAAATCAAATTATTCAAATTATTCAAATTATATCACTTTTATTACTAATAAATTACATTACTTACTAAATACTCATTAACCGAAAATTTGATTCTTTACTGTTTATTTTTGTTTTACATGTCTTTACAGTTTACACCTCATTAACATAAAGTTTAGTTGATATTTTCAGAAAGTAATTTTTGACCTCGTAAATTTTAGTAAACTAAGTGAAATAACTTTTACCACATGGATTATCACCCCTTTTAATAAATATTTTTATTAAAAGAGATATTTCACGTATTCATAGTAGATTTCGTAGGGTTAGAGTTCACTTTTCTAGAGATTACTCTGGCTTGGATTTTCCCTTATGTTCAAGCGGATTATCCCGTTTTTTGAACTTTTTGTTTTATTATTCGAGATGTTTTGGTCATGACTATGTTTTTTATTTAAGTAGTATTATTTTTTCCTCCTAAATTTAGGAGGATTTAATAAGACATAATAATACAATTTTGTGTATGATTTTTTGTTAATACAATCATACGATTTTACCCCCCCCCCAAAAAAAAAATTCACTTAATTCTTTTGTATACTTTATTCTTACTAAAAGTAGAAGTGTATGTTTTGGCTGGCGGCGACATCGACATTGATGTTGGTCGTCGATCGTCGGTGTTTTATCTTTTTTATGTTTTATTTTATCTCGGTTTGAATTTTATTTTTTAAATTCTTTGCTTGTAATAACATTTTATGTGTTTTAGATATCTACGTTTCGTACATCTTGTTGTGCTTGTTTTTCTCATAAATTTGTTATAGGACAAAGTAGTGTTTGATTCGACCGGAGCAATCATTTAGTTTTCTTTTTAAATTTAATTTTTGGGTAAACTATACTAATGACCACCGAACTATACAGTAATACGATTTACCCCAAAAAAGAATTCACTTAATTCTTTTGCATAGTTTGTTCTTACTAAAAGTAGAAATATATGTTTGGCTGACGGCGACACTGACATTGATGTTGGTCGTCCATCGTCGGTGTTTTATTTTTTTCATATTTTATTTTATCTCGGTTTGAATTTTTTTTTTCAAAAATTTATTTTAGTAAAAGAAATGTGTCTGATCTGACCGGAGTAATCTTTAGTTTTTTTTTTTTAATTTATCTCTTTCTTTTATGTTTGAAAGCTTTAAAAGGTTAAACTTTTAATTTACTTTTGTCTGTTAATAAACCTACCTCATTTAAAGTTTCAAAAAAGCGATATTTCACTTTTCTTTGAAAGGACAATTGGATTTATTAGTGTTTTATCCGTTAGCTTGATTTTTTTAGATTTAAATAGTTTAAAATATTTAATTAGAATGAGTCTACAACTGCAACATACGACGTACATTATTATACACCACTAATGTTACACATTGCTGCACATTATTAATTTTTTAATAACTTCAAATGAATATTAAATTTCTCAAAGACTTGCATCAAATTAACCATATTTCAGAACAAAGTTAGATTTTAAATTGAATAACATTTTTTTCTTGTATTTTTTAATCTTTAATTTAAAATATTAACATCAAAATTTTCATCTTTCATAAACCCTAAACTCATTCTTAATTCCATTAAAAGATTTTGATTATTGAATTAGAGTCAGTGCAGTAAAATTAATGAATATATTAAGAGTTTAATTGAATCAACAAACATGCCAGTTTATGTAATTTTATATATTTTAGATTGAATTTAAACTCGAATTCGAATGAAATTCAAGTAGCAAATTCTTATTTGATCGAACTACCATTGACTTACATGAAGCAGGGAGCTTCCAAATACCTTTCTGCTTTGTAATTTCAAAATAAAAAAATGTTAAAAAAATTAATGAAGCAGGAGGAAGCTTCCCCTATATAACATTCCCACACTCTCAATTCCAGAACATTCAAAATAAAAGATGTTAAAAAGTAATTTACAATGGTGTGCAGCGACGGCTACGAAAAGAGAAAGGTTTAGTGATGAATTTAAGGTGTATGAAGATAAAAAAAAATTAGTGTTAATATTTTAAATTAGAGATTAAGAAATTAGAAGATAAAATGTTATTTGACCTAAATTTAAATTTTATTTTGAAATATGATTAATTACATGTCGAGTTCATGAGAATTTTAATATTTTTTTAAAAATTATTAAAAAAAATTTGAAAGTTGTAATATCGATTTATAATGTAAATAATCTCATGGATCGATGCCTCATTAAAAAACTTTTTTAGACCTAGGTGGAGGAAAAGAGTGCATCAATGCCATGTTATACAAAGATTACTACCAAGGATGAAAATAAACCTTCCACCCTATCTAATCACACAGTTTTTACGAACCCATAAGACAACCTGCAAGTTCGAACCAACCAAGGACCTAGCAAGGAAACTATTTCAAGGAGACTGCCGAGACTAGGGGTGATAACGTGCCGAGACTAGGGGTGATAACGAGCCGAGCTGAGCCCGAGCCTGGCCAGGCTCGAAATGAAAAATTTTGCTATAGTTTTTTTATATAAAATATTCGTTAAAAATCCCTTTCATAACCAACACTAAAACGAAATTCAACGATCGGAAAGGGAAAAAAGTGCCAAAAATTAGATTAATCCAAGTAATCAATAAATATTCTTATAATAAAAACACATAATTAAAGAAAATACAAAATCAAACAACAATCAATTAATGAAAGAAAATACAAACACATAATTTATTTTAGTGCATATGTAGATTCGAGCCTGTTCACGAGCTTTTCGAGCCGAGCCTGGGTAAGCTCGGCTCGGCTTGTTAAGGTTTCGAGCCGAACCCGAGCCCAAGTCGAGCTCACTCGAGCCGAACTTTGACCGAGCCGAGCCCGAGTAGCTCGCGAGCCGGTCAGGCTCATTATCACCCCTAGCCAAGACATGCTTCCAAGCTGACTCTTTTGCGCTGCGATTCTACTCAGCTCGATCAAGCATCTTTCCATCAATTGGATATCTTTTCCAGAATAAGGGAGATTTTCTATGTATTCCAGCTTTCGCAAGCTTATCTGCCGATACATTCGCCTCCCTCGGAACATGTTGTAACCGCCACCTAAAACTCAAACACACATCCAGAATGCATTTAATAAGAGGAGAAAGGATACTAGGTGCAAAAGAGGGACGACAAATCCAGTCCACAGCAGTACTACAGTCAGTTTCGATCACAAAGGAGAAGCTCTTTTCCCACCCCGACTCTCCAAAGAGAAGGCAGGCCTCTTTGATTGCTAATAGTTCGGCAGGCCTCTTAACTTTAATTTAGTTATTAGATTTATTTAATTGGTTTAGATGTTTTTATGCATCATAAGAATATTATGTTCGAGTTTCTTAAAATTATATTTCCTTCCTTTTTCCAAGAATTAAAAATTATATAAGAAATATATTAAATGTTGTACAATATATCACAAAGTGTTGACTTGGTGCAGTGGCAAGCACTTATGCTATGCATCTTTAGGTCCCTGGTTTGAATCCACCCAAGTGCAAATTCTTTTCTTTCATTTCTCTGGGCACTAACAATCATTAAACACATATATTAAATGTTGTACCCTATAGCACAAAAGTGTGCTTGGTTCAGTGGCAAGCACAAACCTTGGTTTCTCCAAGGTCACGGGTTTGATCCATGATGGGGGTGTTTTGTTCCTCAATTAATTTTCCACCTCCAATTGGGTGACACGTGTCACCACCTGATTGGAGGTGGAAAATTAATTAAATAAATTAAATAAAAATAATTAAAGACTTCCAATAAGGTGGTGACACGTCTCACCATTTTATTGAATAATTAATTTATTTTATTAGAATAAAATTAGGACTAAATTGATATATTGTATAAATATAAAGGACCAAATATGTAATTATACCAATTATTTTAACAGTTCCGTCAACTTTTTCGTTTTTTTTAACAGCGAGTGGCTTAATTGGAACCATTTAAATAGTTAAGTGGTATATTTGACACAATTGAAAATATAGTGGTCAAATCGACACCAACTCCATAGTTCGGTGGTCATTAGTATAGTTTACCCTTAATTTTTTTATGTTTTGAATTTTTGAAAGCTTTAAAAGGTTAAAATTTTAATTTACTTTTGTTTGCTAATAAACCTACCTCATTTAAAGTTTCAAAAAAGCGATATTTCACTTTTCTTTGAAAGGACAATTGAATTTATTAGGTGTTTTATCCGTTACCTTGATTTTCTTAGATTTAAATAGTTTAAAATGTTTTATTAGGATGAGTTTACAACGACAACAGACGACATATATTACTATACACCACTAATGTTATACAATGCTGCACATTATTAATTTTTTTAATAACTTCAAATGAATATTAAATTTTTCAAAGACTTACATTCAGTTAACCATATTTCAGAACAAAGTTAGATTTTAAGTTGAATAAAATAAAATTACTAATTTACAAATGTTAAACTCAATGGTTGTATAAAATAAAATGATATAAAATGATTGCTTAATAATATAATAACTCAAATACAATGAATTTGTGGGTTGGGGTGGGAATCAGTCGGTGCAGGGACGGTTTTGCATTCCCCGCTCCGTCCCCAACACTTGCGGGTACAGTTTCGGGTAATACTCATTATATGTTTCGGTGATTTTTTTCGTCTCATCTTCATACCTATTGGATACCTACGAGTTTCGGGAGTCCCTATCCCCGAAAAGTTAAACAAAATTTAATATTTTACTAACTAAAATATATGATCGATTTCAATTTATAAGTCATGTACTCAATACACTTAAACATATGGTTGAAGGGGAACAAGATTTTTGTGTAATATGAACGACATAAATAGGGATATAAATAGATTATATACTCTTAATTAACAAAAAATGGTAAATTACTAGGGAGCCTCAAACTTAATAATGTTTAAATAAAAGACACAAATATTTTGATGATCTGAAATATTGACAATAAGATATGTATGTATACAAGTAAATGGGAATTAATTATATATATATATTTTAAAAAATGTAAAATATCAGGGATCTTTGCGGATATTTTTCGGGAATCTCCACAATTATTTATAAGGTTATGGTTCGATTATCCCTACGGTTCGGATATAGCAATCCCCGTCTCCGTCCCTATTTGAGTTTCGGTGATAAAACTTCCCCCGTCCCCCTACCCGTGGGTGAAGGTTTCGATTATTCTCCATCCCTGTCGGTTCGGATCCTCACGGTTTTCGAATATTCCCCACCCAATTCTCACCCCTATTTGTGGGGTGGTCTCAGTGGTAAAAGATGATATATTTCATCCGAATAACTCGTTTAAACATAATGTGTGCATGGTATGTATACTTTATCTAAAGATTAAAGATATTAAATATATATTATCATGTCATCACACTAGCATATTTAAAGGAAAATAATCCAAATATAGTAAATTAATTTTATAAGAACAAACATGATTAATTATACAACGCAAGCAATAAAATTTTTGGATAAAATTCGTCTGCCCCTTTTCGGTGCCCCTACATATGCCTCAACACTAAAAAACACTACAAAATTAAATTACAAGTCCTAACCCTAAATTCTAAATTCTAAATCCTAAACCATACACCTTACCCTAAATTCTCTAAACCCTAACCACAACCCCTAACCTAAAACCCTAAACCTTAAACCATAAACTTAATTTTGAGCGTAGGGGGTATATATAGGGACACCGAAAAGGGACAGAGGATTTCCATCCTAAATTTTTGTATCGCTTAATCAAAACAATTTATTATTGAAGGAAACTGCTAAAAACAGTTGGATTACAAAGTGTTTCGAAAGCCTTAACCATAAAACATTTAACAACCAAATCGTCTAATCCTTCGATTAAATCTTTTCACCACACCCGGATTAGCAAAATCAATCTCCATACTCGATAAGACTCCTTAATGCTTCGATTGCAGCACTAACTTATAGAGATGGCAATCAGGTCATTCGGTTCGGGTCGTTTCGGTTCGGTTTGGGTCATTTCGAGTCTATCTAGAATTGGTTTAGATTCAGTTCGGGTCGGTTCGGTTCGGGTTCGGGTCTAATTCGGTTCTGTTATGAGTTGGATTCAGTTCGGGTATTGGATCGAGTCAAAATCGAATCGGTTGTTTTCGGGTCGTGTCAATGTCAGATCGGTCGCTTTCGGTTTGGGTCAAAATCGAGTCGTTCGGGTCGCTTTCGGGTCGGGTCAACATTTAAATTTTCTGGTCAATTCGATTTGAGTTGGGTTAATGGTTTGAGGTTTAGTATTTATGGTTTAGTTTAGAGTTATTAGTGTATGAGATTAATTCTGATTCAACTTGTTAATCTATGCATTTGAATTTGATTAAATATATAAATCAAAGCTTCATGTATCCATATCAAATTTTTTTGTATAATTATATTAAATCAAAGTTTATTATATGTAATAATAATAATAATAATACTAATAATAATAATAATAATAATAATGTCTGAAATGAATTAATTTATTAAACATAGGATCTAATTGAGCTAACTAAAATATAAAAGCATAAATCACGGACATAATTAAAATAATTCTAAAACTAAATGTGAAATTTCAATTAAATTAATCTAAATTGAAACTCAATTAAATTAAGAAAAAGAAAAAGAGAAAGACAATTGGTAAAAATAGAGAGGAAAAAGACAAAATTTTGGAGGGAAATAAGCCACCAATTTTTTAAGCTAGAGATTAATTACTTTTTAGGTCATGTTGCATTTAAAATGTTACATTTTAGTCAACATTAAGTTTTAGTTTAATTTAATTTAGTCACAAGTATCCCCACGATTTAGACTTCGGATATAGAAATTCCCTCCCTGTAGTGATATTTAAAAATTAGTTTATTTAATTAATATTGAAACGTAAAATAACATAAAATGTTATTATACCACAACTTTGACTAGAGGAACGGTCTCTTCCATGGTATAGTATAAAAATATAATAAAACATACTTCATTTTATTATTTATTATATTGTTAAAAATAGATATTCGGGTTAAAATTGGGTCGATATTCGGTTCAGCTTTCGGTTTAACTTTCGGTTCGGGTAGCATTCGGTTCGGGTCAAATTGGTTCGGGTCCATTTCGGTTCAACAAAAAAATTCGGTTCGGTTTCAGTTCAGTTCGGTTTATTTCGGGTTTCGGGTCAACTTCGGATCATCATGTTCGGGTCAAAATCGGGTTTCGGTTCAGGTTTCGGGTCTCGGGTCAAGTTTGCCAGGTCTACTAACTTGGCAATAAAATTCCTCGATCACTTTCTTTCTATGAGTTCAAATTCTGACATTTGTCATGAGAATTTCCTCAATTATTTTTGGTGCTCTTTTCTATGTCAAACACTAAAAAAATTAAACTCTACATTTTAATCATAGCTCATAATTCTAAACTTTAAATTCTAAAAATTAAATTATGGCTCATAAACTCTAAACCCAACTATAAATCATAAATCTATTTTTTTAGTGCCGAGCAAAAAGAACCAAAAGGGGATCTCTATTCCTAACTTGGACCATAATTTCGAACAAAAATTATCTGCCTTTTATGATGCCCCTATATATGTTCTGACACTAAAAAACTACACCCTAAAAATTTATAAAGATACCAAAAAATGAGTATTTTTAGTGTCCTTATACATGTCTCTATTTATGCCTCAACACTAGACCTGTCAAACTTGACTCGAGACTCGAAACCCGAACCGAGACCCGATTTTAACCCGAACATGATGATCCGAACTTGACCCGAAACCCGAGATAAATCGAACCGAAATTTTTTGTTGAACCGAAATGGACCCGAACCAAATAGACCCGAACTGAATAGACCCGAACCGGTTTGACTCGAACTGAAAGCTGAACCGAATATCAACCCGATTTTAACCCGAAAATTAAGGTAAAATAAATGAATAAATTATTTTTAATATTATCTATTTTTAACAATATAATAAATAATAAAATGAAGTATGTTTTATTATCTTTTTGTACTATATTGATAAGCTCTCAAATGTGACACTTTTTAATTGCTATTTTCAAGTTTTTAGGATTTCTTGCTACCTAATCCATTTCATTCTGCTATATTTTATGCAAGGGACCTAATTCTGGAAAACAGCAACAAAAGAAAGCATTTCTGCAGTCTTTTTATTATTCTGGTCATGACTGGCATCGTGGGCACGACACTGGGCACGACGCGTTTGACGTGGCAGTTGCGTGGCGACTTCTAGAAGCTTCTGGAACGTTCTAAGAGATCTCATCAGCTTATCCGTTTAGATTTCCTGCATTTAAATTTCAAAAACATTTGAATTGTTTTATCTTTACTTTATTATTTTAAATTTTCCTATCTCTTATCCTCGTAATCTAAGCCTATAAATACCAATCTTTGGTAAAGGCTTAAAATCATCTCTTAGCTTTGAGTATTTTATTTTTATCTTTGTAAACATTTTCAGTTTTAATCCAAGTTCTTTTCCTTTATTTTCTTGTTGCATTTATTTTATGCTATTTAATTACTTTTCTAAAATCAAGTTAAGTATGATAATCAATATCATGCTTAGCTAAATCTTTTAAGCCAAGAACCAGCCAAGTTAATTTGATTCGTGAGAATTGAACTTGCTTAAATTCTTTTGGGAAATCATTTTTATCTTTCTACTTAGATAGTTTGGCAATCGGCCTTACTAAAAGTTTTTAACCGTTTTTCAAATCAAAAAGGGCCCGTTGGTCTGAAATCGCTTAAAAACACAGTTGGGAGGAAGGATCGGCCTGTGGCAATTTCGACTTCCTATGAACACTCTTAGTGGCGGTCTGCTAAGGAAAGATAAAATCAGAAGCGATTCTTTTTAGACAATTTCTGAGTCGGGTTTTTCCTGCTTTCATTCTAAATATTTTAACGGCAATAGACGTGGTTGAATTATTTAAGAACCATCTTTCGAAGATAGACTTGGGAGGATTGGTTACTCGAGAGAGAAACAAGTTACGACGGGTTGGGCTTCGTAGACTGTAACCGACATGATCCCCGAAATAAAAATCTATTTCAGTGATCGAAAGAATTGAAGGAGATGGTTCGAGGCTATTTCACATACTTGGTTTTTCTTAATCTTTTTACCTCTGCATTTAAATCTTGCCATTTCATTTTCGACCAATATCAGATCACTCCCCCCATTTTATTTACTTATTTTGCAGATATTCCTGGAAGTAATAATTAAAGCAGTCTTCAGTCAATCATTCCAGCTAATCTCCCTGTGGATTGACCCTCTTTCCCTATATCTATTTAATTTCTTTATTCTATTATTTATTGAAAGAGATTAATTAATTTATTTATTTTTGACCAGTTAAACGACGACTTGTCAAAATTGGCGCCGTTGCCGGGGACATTTACTTTCGACATTTGGACTGATTTTGTTTTATTTTTATGACCAGGAAGAACCCGGGTACTTTAGATCCATATAACTCGGAAATCGAAGCAAGCGCTTGTAGAACTCACGTCAAAACACTTCGACGAAAGAAACAACAACAAAGCACACGACAATCCGATCAGGAATCCACTTCTGAAACTACACCAGTCGAAGAACCTACACTAGAACCAGAACTAATGGCAGATCAAACGATTCGAGAGCTGAACGCAGCCCCTACTGTGAAACAACCCCTTTGTATCGCCTTTCCTCACGGCGATACCCCTTTCCAACTCAAAACGGGCCTAATTCACTTATTACCTACTTTTAATGGCCTCCCTACTGAGAGCCCACATAAACACCTTGCCGAATTTCACATGGTGTGCAGCAGCATGAAACCGCAAGGAGTTTCGGAGGATCAGATAAAACTAAGGGCATTTCCTTTTTCTTTAGCCGGAATGGCTAAAGAATGGTTATTTTATTTACCTCCGATTTCGATTAATACATGGGCTGATCTTTCTCGTGTTTTCCTTGACAAGTATTTCCCTGCAGCGAAAGCGACTGAACTTAGGTGAAGCATTTTGGGTATCCAACAAATGCATGACGAGTCCTTATACGATTATTGGGAAAGATTCAAAAAGTTGTGCGCGAGTTGTCCACAACATAACTTATCCGAGCAAACGCTCCTTCAATATTTCTATGAAGGAATGTTGTCGATGGATAAGAAAATGATAGATGCAGCAAGCGGTGGAGCGCTTGTCAACTTGACCCCCGAAAATGCTCGAAATCTGATATCTACGATGGCGCTGAATTCACAGCAATTTGGTTCTGCAAGTGAACCCAGCCGACAGGTTCAAACAGTAAGCACAATTTCATTAGAGAATGATAGACAATTTGACTAATATTGTGCATTCTCTTGTTTCAGGGGAGATAAGAGCTGCTAGGGTGTGCGGAATATGTAGTATGCCAGATCACGCAACCGACTTATGCCCATTGCTGCGGGATACATCTGGTGCCCAAGTTAACGCCGTACACAACTTTCCCGGACCTCCCCAAAGACCTTATAACCCACATAGCAATACGTTCAATCCCGGTTGGAGAGATCACCCAAACTTGAGCTACGGTAATAAGAACCCGAATTACCAACCTAGACAACAACCTCCCCACCAAAACCAAGCACCCCAAAAATCCTCACTTGAGTCTATTGTTGAGAGATTGGCAGTTTCGCAGGAAAAATTCCAATCCCAAACACAATCCCATCTCCAGCAAATCGACAAACAAATAAGCCAACTAGCTCAAGCCGTTAGCCGTTTAGAATCTCGGGGAAAGTTACCAACCCAAGGGAAAACGTTAGTGCGATAACTTTGCGTAGTGGAACAGTGATAACGCCTAAACCGCCCAAGCAAGATGAGCGAAAATCCGACGAACCGGGAAAATCTTCAAAAGACCAGAACGACAAGTCTCATCCCACCGCAGGTAATGCCAAATCTAAAATTTATGTTTCTACTTACGAACCTATTCCTCCTTTTCCAAGTAGATTGGCGAAACGAGATAAAAAGGAGGAAGAGAAGGAAAATTTAGATATATTCAAGAAGGTGGAAATTAATATTCCACTTCTTGATGTTATTCGGAAAGTGCCCAAATACGCAAGGTTTCTGAAGGACTTATGCACAAACCGAAGGCGACTATCCGGAAATGAAAAGGTTAACCTTGGTGAAAATTTTTCAGACATCTTTCAAAAGTCGTTGCCACCAAAGTACAAGGACCAAGGTATGTTTGCGATTCCCTGTAAAATTGGGAATGTTGGGATAAAAAGAGCGATGTGCGATTTAGGTGCATCTATATACGTCATGCCGTTAAGCGTCTACAACAAAATTTCGACTGAACCATTGAAAGAAACGCGAGTGACGGTTCAATTAGCCGATCGATCAGTCATCTACCCCGAGGGAGTACTAGAAAACGTGTTGGTACAGGTAAAAAATCTTATTTTCCCTGCTGATTTTTATATTATTGACATGGAAAATGATCGCAACAATAACGGATCCGAATTCTTGCTTGGCCGACCTTTCCTATCAACCGCGCATAAAAAGATTGATGTCCGCGACGGCATCTTAACTATGGAATTTGATGGGGAAGTAGTTAAATTTGATATGTATAAAGCTATGAAGTATCCTGATCGGTCGCAAGTTTAAATTTCGTTGATATTATAGATTCGTTAGCTGATGATTTGATCGAAACTGATTTGTGTTATGACTTTTGTAGGGAATTTGCGGATCTCGACGATGAAAATATAGGCGAAATCATTTCAACTCTTTCTTCCCTTTCTGATTTTCGATTAATTCCAACTCGATCTAAACATTTTCCCTCAATTTTGCAGGAACCAAAGCCGAAGTTAGAGCAATTTAATTATATATTTTTAGGCGACAACCAAACTTTGCCAATCATCATCTTGAGTAAGTTGTCGCATCGGGAAGGAGGTAGAAGCTTAGTTGTTGTTTTGCACACAAATAAAAAGATGAAGTAAGGCGTTAAAACGAAAAGGGATGGACATCACCGTTTATTTGAAGACCTTTCTTTTGAAGAACCAAAAATTTAGCAAAGGTCGTCGAGCTAAACGACGTTAAACAAAGCCCTAAATGGGAGGCAACCCATTCTTTTCATTTTCGTTAATTTTAATTTCCTTTCTTTTTATATTTTATTTATGTTCCTTTATTTTTCTTTTTCTAATTACCTTAATAATTTTTATGCAGGATTTTTCTTTTCACACAGCAAGCACTTTAGCCCATGCCCTTTACACCATTCATTTTCCCCTTCTTTCCCATTTTCTTTCTTTCTTTCCCGTGAAATACCAAAACCCTAAAAAAACACAACCAAACACCTTTGTTTTTTTTCACTCAGCCACGCCGACTACACCATGCCCCACACCTCCTCCCTGTCGTGGTGGTCGACAACGGCAAGCCCCCAGCCCCCGATCGAGAACCCCACTCCTACGGCTTCCACCGCTCCTCCGCCTCCTTCCCCAACCGTCAGCCGTCGTTCGCGTCTCTCCAACAGCACCGCCGGCCCAAGCTCCAGTCGCCGTCCACCTCCCCCACGATCACCATCACTGTCATTCCACTCTATGCCAACGGTAGACTCAATTTCATCACTCACGGGGAGTATCTTTTACCCTTATTTGTTCCTCATTTTTTTTTGAATTGGGGCAATTCATTTAAGTGAGGGGAGGGTAAATTACCACTTGTCTGCTTGTTTGATAATATGTTTTGATTTTGATTAAACCTTGAGATGATTTTTTTGTTCTTGCCATTACTTGATGTCCAACATGTTGTACTTGTTCTTGTGCTTAGGTATGATTGAATTATAGCATTTTGATAATCAAAGGATATGGGTAATCTGCAGTTTGACATCTCTTTTAATCTTTCTTGATTGTGTTAATTAGATTTCTCGCCTAGCTTAATCAAACTTAGCCTAATTTTGTGAGACTTTGAGCCTTGAGCATGCATCCTATACTTTATGCTCGTTTTTCCTTTCTTGAGAGTGTCATCTTGAACTTAGGAATCTAGAACTTGTGGCTTGTATGCGATTTGAGACTACACTAGAATGAGGTGCTTTAAGATGATTTAGGCATTAGGATTTAGCCATTTTCTATTTTTATTATAAAAAACTTACCTTTTTCTCATTGCTTAGTGAACCCTCTTGAAGCCTTATATCCCATTTTTCTTGGTTTGTTCTGACCAAACTTTTTGATTGATCAAATGCTAGAAACTACATCACTAGACAAATAAGGGGCTGCAATTCAAATAAGGGAACACTTTTTCCAGAAAAAAATGAAAAGAAAAGAAAAAATAGAATAAAAGGAAACAATTGCTTCGAAAAAAAAAGAAAAAAAAAACAGTTTCGAAAAAAGAAAAAAAAAGGGAAGGAAAATGTGTGTTTGCTTGCCCATTTTTAGATCCTTTTTAATGCCTTCACTGCTTAATGTTTGTGATATCTTGCATTGATCATCCTTTTTTGTTTTTTTTCTTCTTTCCATCTTTTTATCCTTTTTTCTAAACCCACATTACACCTTGAATAAAATATCTAATGATTTTTGCACCTCGATTCTAATAAAGTAGTGGAGAATTGAACTTGTTACAAGCTTATGAAAACTTTTGTTCATGTATGACTTAGAGTGTTCTTGCTTCACTTTTACCTATAAACACTTTGAGTGCTCTTGAGTGTATCTTGGTGAGGATTAAGACTAGGTTAGGATTTGATAAATGCTTGATAGGTAATTGGAAGAGATAAGGGTTGTTCTTTGCTTGCATCCATTTGGTTTGATTATGTTTCTTTCATGATACTCCCTTTGCTCTAGAACTCTTATGATTATGTTTGATGCTTGTGATGGCTTGAGAAATGCATTCTTGGGTTAATATCTTTTTCGGACATACTTGAGGACAAGTATGAGACAAGTGAGGGGGAATTTGATAAGCTCTCAAATATGACAAGTATGAGAAATGCAAGGGACCTAATTATGGAAAACAACAGCAAATGAGGGCATTTCTGTAGTCTTTTTATTATTCTGGTCATGACTGGCATCGTGGGCACGACACTGGGCACGACGTGTCTGACGTGGCAGTTGCGTGGCGACTTTTAGAAGCTTCTGAAACGTTCTGAAAGATCTTATCAGCTTATCCGTTTAGATTTCCTGCATTTAAATTTCAAAAACATTTGAATTGTTTTATCTTTACTTTATTATTTTAAATTTTCCTATCTCTTATCCTTGTAATGTAAGCCTATAAATACCAATCTTTGGTAAAGGCTTAAAATCATCTCTTAGCTTTGAGTATTTTATTTTTATCTTTGTAAACATTTTCAGCTTTAATCCAAGTTCTTTTCCTTTATTTTCATGTTGCATTTATTTTATGCTATTTAATTACTTTTCTAAAATCAAGTTAAGTATGATAATCAATATCATGCTTAGCTAAATCTTTTAAGCCAAGAACCAGCCAAGTCAATTTGATTCGTGAGAATTGAACTTGCTTAAATTCTTTTGGGAAATCATTTTTATCTTATCATGGAAGAGACCGTTGCTCTTGTCAAAGTTGTGGTATAATAACATTTTATGTCATTTTACGTTTAAATATTAATTAAATAAAAAAATTTCCCTACTAATTTTTAAATTTAGAATTTTAATGTATTATTTTTTCTCCTAATATTTAATCTTAAGCCATAAATCCTAAACAATAAACCTTAAGCCATAAAAATTAATTTCATGAACCAATAACCTTAAATTAAACCATAAACCCTAAATCATTAACACTAAGCCCTAAAAACCTAAGTTGTTAACCTTTAAGCCATAGAAATTAATCTAAAATCAATAACCCTAAACCATTAACACTAAGGCCTAAACCATAAGCTGAAATTAGAGACAATTTTTACAATCTTACCGTAAAATATAACTAAAACTAGAATTAGAGACCATCTTGAAATTTGAAAGTAGAGAAATTTGAGAGCTTGGTGACCAATTTTATAATTTCACCATAAAATATAGCATAAAACTGAAATTGTGGACTAAATTGACAATTTGGAAGTGGAGAAATTTGAGATTCCAATGACCAATTTAATAATTATACCATATAAATAAATAGGGGTCAATTTTGGCTAAAATTTAAATCTTAGAAATTAAAATGAACAAAAATATCAATATATTAAATTAATAGACTAAATTACAAAGATTAGTTAATTTTGACTAAAAGTAAATTTTTAGAGACTAAATATTACTACGGGGAGGGGATTTCTATATCCGAAGTCTAAACCGTGGGATACTTGTGACTAAATTAAATTAAACTAAAAATTAAAGTTGAATATTAGTACTAAAATGTAACATTTTACATACAACATGACCTAAAAAGTAATTAACCTCTACTTAAATAATTGGTGGCTTATTTCCATCCACAATCTTGTCTTTTTCCTCTCTATTTTTACCAATTGTCTTTTTTTCTTCTTAATCTAGCTTAAAAACTGGTGGCTTATTTCCCTCCAAAATTTTGTCTTTTCCCTCTCTAGTTTTACCAATTGTCTTTCTCTTTTTCTTAATTTAATTGAGTTTCAATTTAGATTAATTTAATTGAAATTTCACATTTAGTTTTAGAATTATTTTAATTATGTCTGTGATTTATGCTTCTAAATTTTAGTTAGCTCAATTAGATCCTACGTTTAATAAATTAATTCATTTCAAACATTATTATTATTATTATTATTATTATTATTATTATTATTATTATTATTATTATTATTATTATTATTATTATTATTATTATTATTATTATTATTATTATTATTATTATTATTATTATTATTATTATTATTATTATTATTATTATTATTATTATTATTATTATTACATATAATAAACTTTTATTTAATATAATTATACACAAAATTTTGATATGGATACATGAAGCTTTGATTTAAATATTTAATCAAATTCAAATGCATAGATTAAAAAGTTGAATCAGAATTAATCTCATACACCAATAACTCTAAACTAAACCATAAATACTAAACCTCAAACCCTAAACCCAACTCAAACCGAATTAACCCGACCCAAAATCGACCCGAACGACCCGATTTTGACCCGAACCGAAAGCTACATGCACAACATGATTTTGACCCGAACCGAAAGTGACCGATCCGATTTTGACCCGAACCGAAAACAACCAATCCGATTTTGATCCGATCCAATACTCGAACCGGATCCGACTCATTACAGACCCGAATTAGACCCGAGCCCGAACCGAATCCTAGATAGACCCGAAACGACCCGAACCGAAACCGAACCGAACAACCCGATTGTCACCTCTTCTCAACACTACAAAATTACACCCTAAGCTCTAATTCTACACACTAAAAATAGAGACACAAAAAGAAAGCGAGTATTTTTTGTCCATAATCTAAGCTTCACCATATCACCACAATATTAACTATAGTTGTCGTACTCAACTTAACCTCTAAAGTGGGCACCACAATATTTATTTTAGTGGTCTCTTCTCTTCTTTGTTTTGCTGATATTGAGGTGACCATGACCTTTTCTTTTATTTTAATAAATTTTTCTTTTATTTGAGCTTAAATATAGGAAAAGTCTAATAATAACCATTCTTTAATTTAGTCATACAGTACCAAAATAAAGCCAAGCCCTAAAAGATCGCTCGATCTCAATTGAAAAACCATGGGATCCTTTAACCTCCTCACTATAAAACGATGCTTCTTCCTTTTCTTTCCCCACATTTTCTTTTCATCGGTGACAGAGTTAGGAGGGGGCCAAACAGCTTAGGGGTTTAAGAAGCCTAAACAAAAGAAGTTTGGGGAGGCCATTGTCCTTCCCATCTTCCTTTTGGCTTCATCCCTCTGCATTTTGGTTTTTGTTTCCTCTAAATTCTAGGAGCGGTTTTGATAAAAAAAAATCAGGCAATCTATACATCAATCCTAATTTATTTTAATTTCGATCTTTCAAATTTAAGTTGATAAAAATGGTGTGCCGAGGCATGATCAAGGAAAAGAAAACAGCTTTGAAGCCAAAAGTGAAGAGTTTTAAAGTCAGGGTCACACGAGTAAAGAAAGTAGATATAGGAAAGGTGATGGAGGATCAAATACGCGATGAACTTAGTTTGGAAACTCAATTGATTGTGAAGGAATCAAGTCCGAACAGGATTCAATTTGGTATTACGTTTGATATCTCAGGATTATCCCAAGGCGACGACGATGAGATGATAGTCACCCTCAGTACCTTCCTTAGTTCCGCTTCTGATGAAAGAAAGTTATAGGCTTTTTTTTCTTCTTTTTGTTTCCTGGCAATGTTAATGTCAATAGAGGCCATTAACGGTCTAAAATGATGTAACATTGCAATCGATTTTCTTTATAATTATTTTTTTTTGATAATTTTCTACATTTGAAGCAACAACAAAATATTTTTTATAATTTTCAATTTTAAATCACGATGAAACTATTTTAATCATATAATTGGATAACCTAATATCAAATTTCATAAAAATCAAATTATTCAAATTATTCAAATTATATCACTTTTATTACTAATAAATTACATTACTTACTAAATACTCATTAACCGAAAATTTGATTCTTTACTGTTTATTTTTGTTTTACATGTCTTTACAGTTTACACCTCATTAACATAAAGTTTAGTTGATATTTTCAGAAAGTAATTTTTGACCTCGTAAATTTTAGTAAACTAAGTGAAATAACTTTTACCACATGGATTATCACCCCTTTTAATAAATATTTTTATTAAAAGAGATATTTCACGTATTCATAGTAGATTTCGTAGGGTTAGAGTTCACTTTTCTAGAGATTACTCTGGCTTGGATTTTCCCTTATGTTCAAGCGGATTATCCCGTTTTTTGAACTTTTTGTTTTATTATTCGAGATGTTTTGGTCATGACTATGTTTTTTATTTAAGTAGTATTATTTTTTCCTCCTAAATTTAGGAGGATTTAATAAGACATAATAATACAATTTTGTGTATGATTTTTTGTTAATACAATCATACGATTTTACCCCCCCCCCAAAAAAAAAATTCACTTAATTCTTTTGTATACTTTATTCTTACTAAAAGTAGAAGTGTATGTTTTGGCTGGCGGCGACATCGACATTGATGTTGGTCGTCGATCGTCGGTGTTTTATCTTTTTTATGTTTTATTTTATCTCGGTTTGAATTTTATTTTTTAAATTCTTTGCTTGTAATAACATTTTATGTGTTTTAGATATCTACGTTTCGTACATCTTGTTGTGCTTGTTTTTCTCATAAATTTGTTATAGGACAAAGTAGTGTTTGATTCGACCGGAGCAATCATTTAGTTTTCTTTTTAAATTTAATTTTTGGGTAAACTATACTAATGACCACCGAACTATACAGTAATACGATTTACCCCAAAAAAGAATTCACTTAATTCTTTTGCATAGTTTGTTCTTACTAAAAGTAGAAATATATGTTTGGCTGACGGCGACACTGACATTGATGTTGGTCGTCCATCGTCGGTGTTTTATTTTTTTCATATTTTATTTTATCTCGGTTTGAATTTTTTTTTTCAAAAATTTATTTTAGTAAAAGAAATGTGTCTGATCTGACCGGAGTAATCTTTAGTTTTTTTTTTTTAATTTATCTCTTTCTTTTATGTTTGAAAGCTTTAAAAGGTTAAACTTTTAATTTACTTTTGTCTGTTAATAAACCTACCTCATTTAAAGTTTCAAAAAAGCGATATTTCACTTTTCTTTGAAAGGACAATTGGATTTATTAGTGTTTTATCCGTTAGCTTGATTTTTTTAGATTTAAATAGTTTAAAATATTTAATTAGAATGAGTCTACAACTGCAACATACGACGTACATTATTATACACCACTAATGTTACACATTGCTGCACATTATTAATTTTTTAATAACTTCAAATGAATATTAAATTTCTCAAAGACTTGCATCAAATTAACCATATTTCAGAACAAAGTTAGATTTTAAATTGAATAACATTTTTTTCTTGTATTTTTTAATCTTTAATTTAAAATATTAACATCAAAATTTTCATCTTTCATAAACCCTAAACTCATTCTTAATTCCATTAAAAGATTTTGATTATTGAATTAGAGTCAGTGCAGTAAAATTAATGAATATATTAAGAGTTTAATTGAATCAACAAACATGCCAGTTTATGTAATTTTATATATTTTAGATTGAATTTAAACTCGAATTCGAATGAAATTCAAGTAGCAAATTCTTATTTGATCGAACTACCATTGACTTACATGAAGCAGGGAGCTTCCAAATACCTTTCTGCTTTGTAATTTCAAAATAAAAAAATGTTAAAAAAATTAATGAAGCAGGAGGAAGCTTCCCCTATATAACATTCCCACACTCTCAATTCCAGAACATTCAAAATAAAAGATGTTAAAAAGTAATTTACAATGGTGTGCAGCGACGGCTACGAAAAGAGAAAGGTTTAGTGATGAATTTAAGGTGTATGAAGATAAAAAAAAATTAGTGTTAATATTTTAAATTAGAGATTAAGAAATTAGAAGATAAAATGTTATTTGACCTAAATTTAAATTTTATTTTGAAATATGATTAATTACATGTCGAGTTCATGAGAATTTTAATATTTTTTTAAAAATTATTAAAAAAAATTTGAAAGTTGTAATATCGATTTATAATGTAAATAATCTCATGGATCGATGCCTCATTAAAAAACTTTTTTAGACCTAGGTGGAGGAAAAGAGTGCATCAATGCCATGTTATACAAAGATTACTACCAAGGATGAAAATAAACCTTCCACCCTATCTAATCACACAGTTTTTACGAACCCATAAGACAACCTGCAAGTTCGAACCAACCAAGGACCTAGCAAGGAAACTATTTCAAGGAGACTGCCGAGACTAGGGGTGATAACGTGCCGAGACTAGGGGTGATAACGAGCCGAGCTGAGCCCGAGCCTGGCCAGGCTCGAAATGAAAAATTTTGCTATAGTTTTTTTATATAAAATATTCGTTAAAAATCCCTTTCATAACCAACACTAAAACGAAATTCAACGATCGGAAAGGGAAAAAAGTGCCAAAAATTAGATTAATCCAAGTAATCAATAAATATTCTTATAATAAAAACACATAATTAAAGAAAATACAAAATCAAACAACAATCAATTAATGAAAGAAAATACAAACACATAATTTATTTTAGTGCATATGTAGATTCGAGCCTGTTCACGAGCTTTTCGAGCCGAGCCTGGGTAAGCTCGGCTCGGCTTGTTAAGGTTTCGAGCCGAACCCGAGCCCAAGTCGAGCTCACTCGAGCCGAACTTTGACCGAGCCGAGCCCGAGTAGCTCGCGAGCCGGTCAGGCTCATTATCACCCCTAGCCAAGACATGCTTCCAAGCTGACTCTTTTGCGCTGCGATTCTACTCAGCTCGATCAAGCATCTTTCCATCAATTGGATATCTTTTCCAGAATAAGGGAGATTTTCTATGTATTCCAGCTTTCGCAAGCTTATCTGCCGATACATTCGCCTCCCTCGGAACATGTTGTAACCGCCACCTAAAACTCAAACACACATCCAGAATGCATTTAATAAGAGGAGAAAGGATACTAGGTGCAAAAGAGGGACGACAAATCCAGTCCACAGCAGTACTACAGTCAGTTTCGATCACAAAGGAGAAGCTCTTTTCCCACCCCGACTCTCCAAAGAGAAGGCAGGCCTCTTTGATTGCTAATAGTTCGGCAGATGCTGCATCTAGTGATCCGATCGATTTTGAAAAACAAATGAGGGTTCGATTGTCTTTGTCTCGAAGAAGACCACCAATACCTGCTTTACCAAACCCACCCTCCACTGCTCCATCCACATTGAATTTGAGGGAGCCTGGCTCCGGCCTAGTCCATACGCAAGGTTTCTCAATGCACAATTTGGATTTTTCAGAGATCAGGACCTTAGGATTGTTTAGAATGTCTTCCACACACAGAGAGGTATTCGGCCACTTAGCCTTTACCCACCAGCTCAATCTCAATAGACATATTTCATAAATTTGATTTACATCCACAGTGGTCCCTCTAAAAATCACCTCATTTCTGAAAAGTCATATCGACCATACTATACACAAGATTGAGAGTACCCATACCTCCTTTGAGATTGAAGGACAATGCAATTGAATCCAGACCATGAAGAGAGATTGTAATTTGTCTGGGAACACCGTGAATACTCCCCAAGCTTTAATCCATTTTAGCCGAACTCTCCAGCTGACTTTACATTGACATAAAATATGCGACACAGTTTCTTCTTCTTCAAGGAAAAAAAGGATATCTCACGCCGACGGGGAAATGAACTCCCCTTTTTGCGAGTTCTACCTTTGTTGGAATCCTACCGTGCAGTGCTTTCCAAAAAATGCCTCAACTTTCGGGGGTGCCACATTTGGCCATGTTAAGTTCCACTGGAAACTGTTGGGATTGCACTTTGGTAGTATAGAGTCAACATAGGACTTTGCAGTATAATCGCCATTAGGTTTGACACTCCACCGCAAACTGTCTTTGCCAATATTTCCAATGATAACGTTGTTTATCAGAGCCAAAAGTTCCTCCAAATTCTCTTTCTCCCATTCAAAGAGATTCCTCCGAAAAGAAATCTTCCATTGCCATTTTGTATCAACCAATTTACCATACTCAGCTATTACTCCCACCTTGTTCAGGGCCAAAGAAAACAGACGAGGAAAAGCATCTTGTAGAATTAAATCACCCACCCACTTATCAGACCAAAATGAGATATTATTTCCGTCACCAACAATCAATTTTAAGTTTTTGCATAAAATATCATCCGGATCACATAGGGGAGATAAAATACCTTTCCATATCCATGATTTATTGGATTTTATAAGATTGGCAGGCAGGAAGCTTCGATCAGGTTCACCATATTTGGCAGCCACCACCTTTCTCCACAAGCTTTCTTGTCCAGTACCGAACCTCCAAAGCCACTTATTTAGAAGAGCTCTATTCCTAATCTGCAAATCCGTGATTCCCAGACCACCACACGATTGAGGAAGACACATCGTTTTCCAACTCACCCAATGAATAGACTTTTTGTCTGAGTTACCCCAAATGAATTGCGCAATTAGCCGTGAGAGGATTTCTTTAATCGAGCCAGGCATAGGGAAGATAGACATATAATACACAGGAATGCTTGATAGAACTGATTTGACCAGTGTAATTCTTCCCCCTAAAGATAGTAATTTCGATTTCCATATAGCAATTCTGACCTTATCAATAATTGGCGACCATACATGACTTGCATTCCTGATAGCTCCTAGAGGTAGACCCAGATACTGATTAGGGAGACAATCCCCTTGACAATGTAATAACTTTGCCCAGCGATCAATCACATTCAGCTCAGTGTTGACTCCGAACAATTTTGTTTTGTGCAAATTAAGTTCGAGTCCTGCAGCGATCTCAAAACCTTTTAGAATCCGGATGATGTTTCTGATTTGCCTCTCCTCTGCCCCACAAAAAAGAATTAAATCATCCTCGAATTGGATGTGGGAGACTTCGACCTCATTTTTTCCCATACGGATGCCACTGAAAAAGCCAAGTAGGCTGGCTTTTTTGAAGAGAGCGCTTAGAACTTCTGCTACAATGTTGAACAACATCGGGGATAGCGGACATCCTTGTCTTAATCCACGATTAGCCTGGAAAGGTTGAGTTGGCGACCCATTTACCAAAATTGAGATTGTTGCAGTAGATGGACATGTTTGAATCCAATTACACCAACGTGAACCAAACTCCACTTCTTTCATAGCAAACTGTAAAAAATTTCAACTAATGGTATCATATGCTTTGCCGAAGTCCGCTTTGAGTACTGCACCCTTCAAAATTTTCTTTCTCAAGAAATCAATAGTTTCATTTGCGATTAGGGAGCAATCTAAAATCTGTTTCCCTGGTGTGAACGCAAACTGATTCTCTCCTATGATCTCCCCCAGAACCTCTCGAAGTCTCAAAGCAAGACATTTTGCAAGAAACTTGTATATGCACCCTACCAATTATATTGAGTTTGATTTTTTTTTACTGAAAATCGTTTTGAGGTTAGAATTAGTATACTAGTAAATTTAATCTTTAATGTTTATAATTATTTGCTATTTATTCAATGTTTTCTTGGCTTAATGGTATAGAAAGCTCTTGTACTTTTGAAAAAGAATCAACTAAGTCCCTAAATTTTTTTTTGCACCTAATTAAGCCTTTGAACCAATAAATTGAATCAATTAAGTGCTATTACATCAACTATAAAAAACCGTTAGATTCAATGGCCAATATTGGTCAAAGGGATTAATTTGGTGCAAAAATTTCACGGGCTTATGATTTTGTTGCCTGAAAAAATCAAACAAATATTACCATGTAATCACACTAGAATGTTTAAAAAATCATAAAAATGTTAATTAAAATAATATTTTAGTAATTTTTAGATGACACCCATGTTGAATTTTACATATATATACTTTCGCATTAGCATGACATGTTAAAAACAACTTACAATTAGAAAATAATAATTTTTTTAAGAAAGATATCAAATATACATGGATTGCCATGTTAGTTGTGTACAAACTTAATTTTTTATTTATTTTAATAAATATTATTTGATTTTAGCTTAAATATAGGAAAAGTCTAATCAATAACTAATTTTTGATTTATTTGGTAAAAAAACTAATTTTTGATTTAGTCATACAACACTAAAAAATAAAATCTTAGCCCTAAAAGATCGCTCGATCTCAGTTGAAAAACCATAGGATCTAACCTCCTCACTATAAAATGATGTTTCTTCCTCTTCTTTAACCACACTTTCTTTTTATCAGTAATAGAGCTAGGGGGACCAAAAAGCTTGGGGACTTAAGAAGCCTAAAACAAAGAAGTTTGGGGAGGCTAGTGCCCTTCCCAGCTTTCTTTCGGCTTCGTCCCTTTGCATTTTGGTTGTTTCTCTAAATTTCAGGCTCGATTTTGATATAAAATTCACACTATTTTATATCTTGATCGTAGTTTGTTTCAATTTCGATCTTTTGAATTTAAGTCGATAACAATGGTATCTCGGGGCATGATTAAGGAAAAGAAGACGGCTTTGAAGCCAAAAGTGAAGAGTTTTAAAGTCAGAATCGCACGAGTAAAAAAAGTAGATATGGGAAAAATGATGGAGGATCAAATATACGCGAATGAGGGACAGAGGATTACAGGAGAAAGATTCGAAAATATTAAATACCAATGCGATGAATTCAGTTTGAAAACTCAATTGATTGTGAAGGAATCGAGTTCGAACGAGATTCAATTCGGTATTATGTTCAATATCTTAAGATTTCCCCAAGATGATAACGATGAGATAGCAGTCGCCTTCACTACCTTCCATAGTTCCACTTCTGATGAAAGAAAGCTATAATTTTTTTTTATTTTATTTTTTTGTTTCCTTGTAAATGGCAGTGTTAATATCAATACAGGCCATCAGCGGTCTAAAAGATATAACATTGCAATCAATTTTCTTTAGAAATATATATATTTTTTCAATATTTTTCTTCATTTGCAGCAAAAACAAAGTATTTTTATAATTTTTAATTTTAAATCATAATAAACTATTTAAATCATACAATTGGATAACCTAATATCAAATTTCATAAACAAATATAAATCTTTAAATTATTCAAATTATATCAGTTGATTTTTATTTTTAATAAATTAATCACTTATTAACATTACTAAATATTTTTTTGAACAATAACATTACTAATGATTTACATCTGACGGTCCCTGATGAATTACATCGACGGCTAAGATCGAAATTCACCAACTACAATGGTACAAAATCAGAATATTCGTAAAGACCTTTATTTATAATTGAGTCCTCTTACATCTTATGGTCTATAATGATTTACATTGATGGATCGGGCTAAATTTAGTAGTTTCTTCAAGTCCAAAATCTCTATTAGAGTCTGATCTTAGGCAATTAATCATGCATGTGACTCGGACTCGAACTAACATAAAATTTAGTTGATGTTTTCAAAAAGTAATTTTTAACCTCATAAATTTGAGTAAACTAAGTCAAATAACATGCACTCGATAGGTCATTATTCCAATGAAACTTGATTAAAATAAGTCGAACAACTTTTAACATATGGATTATCACCTCATAATCATTAAAAAATTGAAAGTTTAAAGAGGATTAATATCCTATACACTGGCGGTGGAAACTGAAAGTTTCCACAAGTGCCTTAGTTTTAAGGTATAGGGAGTTGGCCTAGGGTATAGGGTTTAGGTGGTTAGAATTTAGAGATAGTTGTTTCAATTTAAGTTTTAGGGTTATAATTTAGGGTTTATAGGTTAGGGTTTAGTTTTTAAGATAATATAGTGAGGATTTAGGGTTTAACCTATAAACTCTAAATATTTATCCGTTTAAAAATATATAAAATATACATGGATTGTTAATTTGTAAAAGAAAAACAACTATATTTTGGAAAAAGGTTAGGAATAAAATCAACCTATTTAAAGGTCGATAATCACATTTAACTAAAGGGAAAACTACATTAATAGTACCCCGCCTATTTTCATATTTCTGTTTTGATACCTAACTATTTTTTGGACAAAATAGTACCTAACATTATGTTTTTTATTTGGTACCTCCGCCGTTTAATCTTAACAAAAAAGTTGACATGAATTTTTTTATTTTTTTTTTGTGTTTTCACGTCATCTTCTCGCTCCTAATCAACATACACCATGTTATTTTTAATGTTTTTATTTCTCAAACCAAAAAGTGACACGTGTCACCTTTCTTATAAACAAAATCAAATGAACTAACTATAAAGTTCCTTTGACACAAGTGAAATTTAAACAAAGGACCTCTTAAACAAAGGGTTCAACACTCAACCGATGAGCCAAACATTTGTATATAAAGAGAACTAAACAAACAAATATTTAACTTTACTGAAATTATCGCCTCAAAAATAAAACAAAAAAATTACAATAAAGAATTAAACTTGTGACCCCTTCTAAAATAGGTACTCTGCTAAACCATTAAACTAAGTCAGTGCAACAATTAAAATTCACCGGAACTAATATTTATATTAAATTACACCACCACTAAATTGATTAAATAAATATTTATTTTCTTGTTATTAAATTAATATTAAAGCATTCCTAAAAATTTAAATTTATAATCTTTATTTGGAATAGAAAAAAATTAAATCATTTGAAATTTTTTATTTTTACTTTTACATTATTGAATATAATATTATAAAAAATAAGTATTTATTTTATTACTTTTTATTTCAAAAAAAACGAGAAAATAATTTTAATTTTAATTTTTATGTAATACAATATTATGAAAATAAATACATAGTTATTTTATTATTATTTTTAATTCCAAACAAAATGAGAAAATAATTTATTATTTTAATTTTACATTATCTAATATAATATATAAAAATAAATAAATTTTGAAATAATTTAAAATTTCTATTTTATGTCAAATAAAGATTATAAATTTAATTTTTTAAGAATATTTTAATATTAGTTTTATAAAAAATTACTTATTTATTTAGTTTAGCGGTGGTGTGATTTAAATTAAATATTTAATTCTAGTGAATTCTAATTTTATCACTAACTTTGCTTATTGGCTTTGCATATTACTCATTTTACTATGGCTCCCAAGTTCGATTCTTTATAGCAATATTTTTGTTTTATCCCTATATATATTACCTATTATTGTATAAGTATTATTATTATTATTATTATCATTACTATTTCTATTATCATTATCATTATTATTATTATTATTATATCATCATACTATATATCACCTATATATCACCTATTATTGTATGTGCTAACAATATTAATAATGTGTGTTATTGTTATTATTATTATCGTTATTATTTATTATTATCCGTGCTTGATATTATCATCCGTTGTTACTATTATTATTCATTATTATTTATTCGGATTATTATTATTATTATTATTATTATTATTATTATTATTATTATTATTATTATTATTATTATTATTATTATTATTATTATTATTATTATATAAACACATATAAATAAACCAAAATGTTAAAAAAAAAGGTAAACTACTGCAGGGGTCACTTACGTTTAGCGTCTGTACAGAGTTAGTCACCACTTTTGAAAAGTGCCTATTAGTAGTCCTCTACGTTTTCGATGTGTAAATACTTGGTCACTCCGACGTTAACTTCGTTAGTCCCCTAACGGATTGCTGATGTGGCGAAAGTAAAATAAGGATAAATTACTGCAATAGCCATTAAAATTTATCTCATGTACATTTTTTCTCCTCAATTTTAAAAAGTAAAGATTATAGTCACTAATAAAACTGTTTCTTTATAATTTCACTCTTAAATTTTTAAAAATTCATTTTTCAATCCTAAAACTTTACAATCAATTAACACAATAATATTATAAATGCTTAGATGAAAAATAGGTGCCCAAAGTATACCCTTTGAAACTTAAGTGCCCAAATTGCTCCTATTTAATAACTCAAACTTAAAAATTTAGTCCACTAACTACTAAAAAATTCGAGTTATTGGAATTTCTATTTTATAATTCAAACTTTATTTTGAATTTTGAGTCGAGTTTATGAAATTATGAGTCGAGTATTTTCACATCAAACCAAAAAATTTAATTTTTTCGAGTCAAGTCGAGTTATTGGAATTTCTATTTTATAATTCAAACTTTATTTTGAATTTTTGAGTCGAGTTTATGAAATTATGATTCGAGTATTTTCACATCAAACCAAAAAATTTAATTTTTTCGAGTCAAGTCGAGTTATTGGAATTTCTATTTTATAATTCAAACTTTATTTTGAATTTTTGAGTCGAGTTTATGAAATTATTAGTCGAGTATTTTCACATCAAACCTAAAAATTTATTTTTTTCGAGTCAAGTCGAGTTATTGGAATTTCTATTTTATAATTAAAACTTTATTTTGAATTTTTGAGTCGAGTTTATGAAATTATGAGTCGAGTATTTTCACATCAAACCTAAAAATTTAATTTTTTCGAGTCAAGTCGAGTTATTGGAATTTCTATTTTATAATTCAAACTTTATTTTGAATTTTTGAGTCGAGTTTATGAAATTATGAGTCGAGTATTTTCACATCAAACCTAAAAATTTAATTTTTTCGAGTCAAGTCGAGTTATTGGAATTTCTATTTTATAATTCAAACTTTATTTTGAATTTTTGAGTCGAGTTTATGAAATTATGAGTCGAGTATTTTCACATCAAACCTAAAAATTTAATTTTTTCGAGTCAAGTCGAGTTATTGGAATTTCTATTTTATAATTCAAACTTTATTTTGAATTTTTGAGTCGAGTTTATGAAATTATGAGTCGAGTATTTTCACATAAAACCTAAAAATTTAATTTTTTCGAATCTCTGGTTTTGTTTTCTAGTGTCCGGTCTACCTTTTAAAATGACCGGTGGCGACTCCAATTTCAACCAATTTTCTTTAAAAAATATTTCGAGTCAAAACCCGGTTCTTCTAAGTGACACCGGAGTAAAAGGAGTAACGACACCTCCTCGATGTTTTTCAAGGAACGTCGCTACAATCCCGAGATGGTAATTTTGATTAATTTATATTTTTGTTTGTTTAGTTCTCATCACAAAGTAGTGATTGACCCAATAGTTAAATGTTGAACCCATTGTCTAAGGGGACCTTGGTTCAAATTACACTTGTGCCAAAAGACACTTTTTAGTTCTATTGATTTTGTTCAACCAACGTGTCACCTTCTGCTTGGAGAAATAAAATTTTTAAAAAATAATATGTTGTATCTGATTGAGAGAGAGAAGATGATGTGGAAATACAAAAATTAATAAAAAAAAAATTTCATCAGCTTTTTCGTTAAGATTAAACGGTGGGTACCATTTTGAAAACGTTAGGTACTATTTTGCCAAAAAAAAGTTAGGTATCAAAACAGGACGCGATAATAAATGGGGTACTATATATGTAGTTTTCCCTGAACTAGACTATTGTAGTTTTTTTTGAACAAATACTGAATTTATTGAAAAGATAATAAAGAGATGATACAATATATACTCTAATAAACAGGTAATATTGGAATCATAACCAAGAAAACTAAAAAAAACAATTTTGAATCTTAATGGGCATGAAATCCTAACCAGAAAATACCATCTCTTTCAAAAAAAATATTTATCAACGTTCGTAAATTTCAGCTTCATGGCTTAAAACTCGAAGTGCTTACTGTAAAGAGCTCATATAACAATATTACCTCAAAAAAATAACAGGAGATGAAATGTCTTCTTCACCAAAAGAGTTCAACAAATTTGCATAAAGTTCTGTCGTAAGTTTCAACTACAACAACGCTTCTTTAAAACATTATCTAAGGCATACCACCAACCATCCCAAAACAAAACATGCGTCATGTTGTTTTTTCCATAAATGTTAATATGCTATAAAATGGTTGAAAAACGTGTCAAAACGACAGACGAAGAACATGCCAAAATGGTAGACAGACTTTGCACAAAAATAAACATATAGACAAACAAAATAAAAACAATTCAACCAGCGACACTAAGGCGGCCGGAATAAACTTTGAAAAAAAATTACCGAAAAACCTTTAGAAACTGCTGTCGAACACTATCCCAAATACCATACTTGGAGAAACTGCCGCAGAGCACTTGAAACTGCCGCGGAGCTAAACTATTGTAGTTGAAATCAGACCAAAATGATCAATTGAATTTATTAAATTGAGACTTGACGGTTCAGTTAATTAAACCAACTATCTGACATAATAAAAGGAGTAAATTAATAAATCGTTGACGAGTGACGACTATATTTAATATCATGGTTGCAAAATTTTATGAAATCAGATACTTGATTTTTTTTCGTTTTCCTCAAATGAAATAGAAAAGAAGTGGTATTGTTTTAAACAAAAAGTTTTAAGTTAATTTTGTAATCAAAGATACCACAAAACGAACAAAAAACTTTCACTTTTTTATAGTTTTTATATACCCAACAATAAAATTAAATTTTAAGTTTTAATTTTAAATCTTAAACTTAAAAATATACTATATCCCAAAATTTTTAAATTCTAAATTTAAATTTCAACCCTAAACATTAACTCAAAATCTTAAACCCAATATTTTAGTATGAAGATGTAAATAAATAAAGGAAAAAAAAACCAGAAGACTTCTATTCCACCAGACAAGGGAGCAAGCAAGTTTAGGAGAAATTATGTCATGGGTCTGGCTTACCACATCAGTCATGATCCCATCCAATAAAAATTATTAACTTCACCATTATTTTCCATGTCATTAATTCAATAATATAATAACTTTATAAAACTGTTTTAAATGACATGAAAAAAACATTCGTTGTCATGTACCTTGGTGCTGAAGTGAAGATTAGAAAGAAGAAAAGTAAATAAAAGAATTGTAAAGAATTGGGAACAGATAATCGAATTGAAAGCAGTGTTAATTGTGAAGAAAATTGCAGCTTTGGCAACGTTGGGTTAAAGAATAACAACCCAATTAAAGAAGAATCAACAATTATACCGGCACAAGAGTATGAAGCCCAACTTAAAAATATTGAAGAGAAGTAACAGTTGTATAGCTAAGGAGGACAACTCGTGAATCATTTGTTTACACATGTCAATTCAGTATTTGTTAGTACTATAATATATACTAGGAGGATGTACTGAAACCCTTATCGAAAAAGTAATAAAAGTTTTAGAATTCTTATCTTCTTCAAGCTTATTCTTTTATTTCTCTAATCTTCTTATTTCTACTTCTAAAATCTATCTCCATTTCTTCTATTTTCGACCTTGGGTCATTACAATTGGTATCAGAGCCATCTTTTTTGATCCACATATCACAATTTTTTTTCTGATTCACTTTTAAACTGGGTAAATCAAGAAAAGCTTAAAAAATGGAGAACAATGATAAACCTTTAGGGCACTTGGACAATCAATGAAAAAAAGGATGAAACAGAGAATCAACACTTGAGTTTGGAAGAAAGAGTATCGGCTTTAAAATCTGCAACGGTTGAGAACAAAAGTTATTTGCAACGGATCTTGCAATTACTTTCGAGGACAGCTGATAACCTTGAATCTCCATTACCCACCAGCCCAGGTAACCACTACTCCTTCTTCCGCTAATGGTAGTAAAAAACCTTTCTGGTGACTGTGATTAATGAGCATGGAAAATACTCATTTAGTCTCTTGGAGTATTAGCCTCCAAACCAATTTCTGAACCGGTAAATCTGCAAATACCAGGGCAACAGAGTCACATTAGTACGTTTCTAGTGCTTGAATTAGAAGATAAATTAAGAAAAGAGGGAGATTGTTCTAGGTCTAAAGAAACTGATGCAACCGCAAGAAATATTAGTAATGGACAAAATAATTTTATTCCTAGATCGAAAGTTGAGCTCCAAAATTTTGATGGCGCCAATCAAAGAGGATGGGTTAAAAAGTGTGAAAATTACTTTTCTATAGTTGTTGTTCCAGAGTTCCAAAAAATAGATATAGCTTCTCTGTATCTTGTTGATAAAGCCGAGGTATGGTTTGATGCATACATAATGCAAAATCATAGAGTAATATGGCACGAATTTGTAGCTGGCATTTGCCACAATTTTTGCGATAAAAGCCATTTAGACATTATTGAGAAATTCAACAAACTGTTTTAGACATCTACTGTAGAAGCATATCAGGAAAAATTTGAGGAACTTCAACCATTCATGCTTTAATACAACCGTCATTTGGATGAATCTTATTATATTTTTAGTTTTATTAGTGGGTTGACAGAAGAACTCAAAAACAAGGTTAAGGTTCACGAACCTCTAACCTTAGCTGATGCTTTTAGAAAAGTCAAATTATATGAACTAGCAATGAAAGTGGAGAACAAACAGAATATGAAATTTTATTACAGTACAATTTAAGGGAATTCAAGCACTCAGAGATACAATGCTACAACTACTGCTGCAAACTAAAAAATGCAGAAGGTAAACAACCCAAAACATGAGTTATTGGAATATAGAAGAAGCCATAATCTATGTTTTAAGTGTGGTGAAAAGTTTGCACCAGGACATCAATGCAAACTGCAACAACTCAACATGATGGAGGATGAGAATCAATGCAAAGTTGAAGGATATGAGGTGGGAAAGGAAGACCAATCAGCAAAAGAAGCCCTCAAGATTTCTATTAATGCTTTGACTGGAAGTGAAGGGTACAGAACCCTCCGAATTCAAGGCTCCATTAAGGGAAAGCCCTTGAGTATTTTAGTCGATAGTGACAAGACTCACAATTTTGTAACAACAAATTGAGCTAAGAAAGGACTCGAGTTATTACAAACTAATCCCATAGTTATTACAGTAGCTAATGAAGAGCAACTTCACAGTACAGCTAAAAGTAATCAGCTGGGTTGGACAATGCACATACACTATTTTGAACATGATTTTAGGGTCTTACAGTTGAGAGGGAGTGATATGGTACTAGGTGTTGATTGTATGAAGAAATATAACCCAATTACAATGGATTTTAAGGAGCTGACTCTTGGGTTTAAGAAAGGAGATCAAGAGATAATTTTGAATGGAGGAAAAAATGAACATTGTTTGAAGTTTAAATCAAGGGAAAATATGGCCAACAAGGACACTGATATGTTAGGCGAACTGAATCTCTTGAGTGCAGAAACAGTGGAAAGTGACTTTTTTCACTCTTGTATGTTACTATTGGAAGAAATTAGAGATAATTTTAAGGAACAAACAAGCTTTTGCATCAGTGCTGCTCATGACCAGAAACCCTTAAGTACCAACATTCCATAAAAAGGCTTGATTAACCACTTTGGGTTCGAATACACTATCACATACAAGAAGGGTAACTCTACCTTATTACAATCTCAGGCGGTGCCTCAACTTCTGATGCAGTGGTCGAAATTAAGAGTTGCAAAAGCCTCATGGGAGGATTACTCGATCTACAAGCACAATCTCCAGACATTGATCCTTGGGGTCAAGGATCTACTGTTGTAGGGGGTAATGTCATGTACCTTGGTGCTGAAGTGAAGATGAGAAAGAAGAAAAGTAAATTAAAGAATTGTAAAGAATTGGGAGCAGATGATCGAATTGAAAGCAGTGTTAATTGTGAAGAAAATTGCAGCTTTGGCAACATTGGGTTAAGGAATAACAACAACCCAATTAAAGAAGAATCAACAATTATACCGGCACAAGAGTATGAAGCCCAACTTGGAAATATTGAAGAGAGGTAACAACTGTATAGCTAAGGAGGACAGCTTGTGAATCATTTGTTTACACATGTCAATTCAGTATTTGTTAGTACTATAATATATATACTAGGAGGATGTACTGAAACACTTATAAAAAAGTAGTGAAAGTTTTCAGAATTCTTATCTTCTTCAAGCTTGTTCTTTTATTTCTCTAATCTTCTTATTTCTACTTCTAAAATCTATCTCTATTTTTCTATTTTCGACATTGGGTCATTACAGAAGATTAGAAGAAGAAAGAATTTAGGAGATTAAAGAAGATAAGGTTGAGAGAAAAGAACTTTATGATATTTTTCATTCATATGATTAAAAATGCAATTACAGAGCTATATATTGAAATCTGTACAACGATACTGATCAACTTACTTTTGGACATGTGGTTTTTCTAGATGGCTTCACTCAAGCCCATTACTCCAAGTTGGCAGTGTTGGGTTTTAGAGTTGGATATCACAGAATTGGGCTTAATATCCATATCTCGAGTGGACTGTAATTTGTTTCCTTCAACGGTGTCGTTCTATTTAATAACATCATTTTCCCACGTGCTCTCTCTTATTCATCCAATATTGAAATCCTCAATTTGTATGACCACCATTCTTCACTCTCTTTATTAATGGTGATAAAAGAAATTAATTTCGGAGCCAGTTCTTTAGACACATAACTGATGTCGATATCTCGAACCAATTTAGGAGTAACCACCGTTGTAGCCACAACAAGAATTTTGGATTCTACTTTATAACCACTCATATCATGCTCCAATTCTTCAAAAAATAAAACCTCTACACTTTTTTCCATGACATTTTCTTTACAATTAGCATTCCAAAGACATGAAGCTTTGGTAGAGTCATTGTTCTCCTGAGATAGAGCTCTACAAGTCATAAAACCTCCCAATTCCATTGCAAGCATTGCGAAAATCATGCTTTTAATTTTAAGCACTCCTTTAGAGAGAAACCGGTTTGCAATGATCTCTGCCATGATCAATACATCTATGATGGTGTCTTTTGCAAGGACATCATGCTTGTAACTTCTTTTTATCGCCTGCACCCACTCTTGTATAATTGGAGTAGCTGGCATTTGTGATGACTTAGATGTTCCCTTATGTTTCTCTGATAATGTATTTTCACCCACACTAAATCTGCCCTTAGAACTGATATCTAACTCCCAATAAAAGGTTCTTTGAAAGTTCGGGTGAGCCTTGCACATAGATTCTGTTAACTTTTCAAATGTCTCTATAGCTTCTATTAACCACACCAACCCCTCCTTCTCTAACATGTTGGCTAAGGACATGTCGATCTCATCATAGTTCTTGTTGAACTTCCTATAGTAACCAATTGATACCAACCATTCTTTCAGTGCTTCTGCTTGTGAAGATTCTATTATTGCACCTTTATTAAACTTTCCAATAACTTTCATAAAAGTTCTATCACAAATTTTGTGACACAAATCAGCAGCAACTTCATGCCAAGTGGCTTTATACTTTTGTGTAATGTATCTATCAAATCATATCTCCACTTTTTTCATCAAATACATGAGGGTCGCCTCCAACTTCTGATTTTTCAGTACAATAGTTATATAGAAATGCCCATGGCAATTTTCTTCCCATTCTCCTTGAACAGTTCTATCAAACACCTTGAGTTCAATATTTGGTTGAGGGTTAATTCCCCCTGGATCAAATTTCATAAAGATCGAACTACTCAAATGCTCATCTTGACATTTTAAAGTCGTCACAACTTCTTTCATGAGAGTAGTTTTAAAAAAGAATTCATGCACACCCACATTATTAACGAAGGAAATGGCAGCTTGAAAGTTGCCGAACTTGGCGTACCTCTCAGCAAACTAAAATTTTGAAAATCATATATGATTTAGAAAAATTTTAGAATTTTTCTATGTATTTTCTATTAAAAATCTATTTTTGCCCCCCTAAACTTTTATAAGTTCGCCCCCCTAGAAATTTATAGGTACGCCCCCCTAACCTAAAGTCCTGGGTCCGTCCCTGGTTTGCTGTAAAGTTCTTTTGATATGAACACTCCTAGGTTAGTGTTTTTCAGGCCTAATGTGCCATATTTGCCGCTCATTCTCTTATTACAATGAAACATACTCATACCCATTAACAACAATCGAAATATGTAAGGGTCATGGAGCTCAACGTTTTTATTGATACTGTCACGGGGTCAGAGTCTTGGCGCAGGGACATAGCCCCCGTGTGGCAACCCAGGGCTCTTACCAGCCCAGGGCTAAGCCTTATCCGCTCGATGCTTACTGGTTTCGCCCTCCCATGGGCTCATCAGGGAAGCGGGGACAGCTCCCGACCAGTGTGGTGCCTACCAACACGCCCCGTCCCGAGAGACTGAACGGCTGTACGGCACGTACTACACCCTTAATGCTATCCCGCATCCCGCTTTAAGCACAGCCAGCAAGCATCTGTCACGGTCTCGAGCATCACGCGAATAGGACCGTGACAATACGCTTCAATCTCACTGAATAATTTCCTCTAAAGCTCAAACGAACTAGAGATATCATGGTACCTATAAGCACATGATGAAACAGCTTGGTCTCATCACCAGTCTTTACATTGCTAACAAGGTTCAAATTCAATTTTCTGATCCAAATGCCCGTAACCGAATCAATAAAACCCTTAATCAGATTTGAGTCCCCACTTACCTTAATCGGTTCAAGAAATGTTACACGGACTGTGTGTGGACCTGACATCCCCTTGTTTGGGTCATCAAGCCTTCTATTTGGACCTGTCACCCTAAAACCGAGACCCATTGCCTTGATATTCCCAGTTTTCGAAACCCTCATCTGAGTTGAGTTCTCAACGTTGACAATCACTGCCTCCTCATCCTGAACTTTATTATTTCTTGCAAGCATTTCATCGAACACCTTAATTTCATCTGATTCACCTCTTTAACCTCCATGTAACTTACTCTCACTCAATGGACTACCGGTCATAAACCTTGGCAGTGGCGGAACTCGTCGTAATTTATTGGGGGGCCATCTATTAACGGAAGATTAACTTCTTCAACTTCAACAACCGGAGATTTAGAGGGAGATTGACTACAACTAATTTGATGCTCAAGCCTTGGAGTTTTCGATGACGTACTAATTTATTTATCAACATATTTTTTCTGAAAAAAGGAAGAAGAATCTAGTCTTTTTTATTTGCCCATGAGTTCACACAACCTATAACCATAAAAAATAGTTTAATTTATTGGAATCAATGACATTATGATGCAATAAATTATAAACACATTTGTTGATTGGTTCGTCACTTGTTCAAATATAAAAGAATGACAGTAACCAAAAACAACAAAATGACAATAAATCCGCAAGTATTTCAAATTACATTTTAGTTCCAAATCAACACGTTTTTTATTTTCATACTTAATAATAACATTTTCTACAACAAATCAATCCTCATACAATACAATGATATTTTGTTAAAGTTGTTATAAGGAGGATTAGAGTCCGTATATTAAATTCAAAGTAAAAAGAGCACCTAATCTAATACACTTGTAGTTTCCTAATAATCTTTTTAATTTTTCTATCATTGTATGTAATCTAAACATGACGACGAAATGACAAAAATCCCAGCTGAATTGAAAACATAAATAAATGAAAGCAAAGTATCATGGATTCATGGTGAAGATGAAACTATAAATCGGGAGGAAGCTTTAAAACCGAAACAAGAAGACGAAGTGACAAAAATTTGAATTGAATTGAAAACATAAATGACTTGCACCTTCAACTGAATTAAAAATATTAACCAAAACAAAATTATAAACATGAACTGAATTAAAAAGTTTTAAAAAATTTACCTCTAAGTTTAACTTTAATGGAGTCAATATTTAGAATGTTTTGAACTTAAAGAAGATGAAGGGCCCTGCAAAAGTATAACTTTTTTTACCGTGAAATGACAAATGAAACTATTATGCAATTTACTCTTTTTTTAATAACTAACATTTATCACGATGTCGATCCAAATTTCAATCAAGCGGGGGCCAAATTAAACAATTTAATACATATACATACAGTAATATATATACTAGAAAGAATATTTTATTATTCTAGTGGGGGCCACAGCCCCTATAGGTCTTAGAGACCTTCCGCCACTGAACCTTGGGCTGATGGTGGTTCAGGAAAACTCTACTTTTGCTTCACTATCTTCTCAACTTTTGGAAGCTCGATGAAGCTTTGATTTTAATTTTGATTTCGTTGCTGTCGATTAAATTTATCTTCCTCCCATTTTGTAAGAAGCAACTTACACTCATATTTCTGCTCATTTGTATGTTTCAAAATCCTTTGTAGGTAGCCTGGATCTTCATTGCATTTCACTTCAAGGCGATTTAACTTCTCTTGTAAACCATTGTTCTAAGCCATTTGATGGACGATGGATCTTAAAACATTCGTGAAGATTCACTGGTTAAAATATGATAGAAAAAATAATAATAGTGAAGTAGGTAATTTTTATTAGAGGAGACCATAATTAATATGATAAATTAGTTGATAATATAATTTTTGTAAGTTTAGTAAACCATAACGTTTAGGTTTTAAAGGAAAAGTCTAATCATATCCGTGTGGGACCAGTGAGAAATAAGATTGATGTTAAAGCCAGCCAATCAGCAGGCTCTGATTCAGTCACAATAAACCCCAACAAAACCGCTCGATCCCAATCGAGAAGCCATGCGATTCTTTAACCTCACGCCCGATTGCCCTCACTCTAAAACTGATCATTTCTTCCTCCTTTCTCCCCGGTTTCTCTTCATGTTCGCTACTGGTTCCCCCTGATTCCACACGCGTTTTTTTCTTATAGAATTTAACTCGTTATATAAACCCAGTGTCCATGGCATTGCAATCCAAGTCTATATCTCAGTCTGTTTCTGTGTTTCAGCATTGATTCTTCACATTCAAGTCAATAGCAATGGTGGCGCGGACCATGATCGAGGAGAAGAAGAAGGGAATGAAGAGTTTGAAAACGAGGGTCCGACGAATAAAAGCAGATATGGGAAAGATAAGGGAAGATCAAAGATGTATAAGAGAGGAGCAAAGGGATATAGGAGAAAGGTTTGGAGATGTTAAACGCCAATGCCATCAACTCAGATTGGAAACTGAAATGATTGCGAAGCAATCGGCTATTAATCGGGTTCGGCTTAGTCTTATGTTCAGCATCTTACAAGCTCGTCAAGACGGTCACTTTGATAAAGCGACCGCCTTCGGTGACTTCCTTAGTTCAATTTCGGATGGAAGGAAGTTATAGTTTCTTCATGTTATTGTTAATGTTGAATTTCGGGTGGAAAATGTCAATGTCGGCTATCTTGAATCTCAAAGTATGTAATAATTTTTTTTAACAAACTGGATTATATTAAAAGTGATAAAGATTACAAAAGATCATACTCAAACATTAAAAATTTAATGTATAAAGATAAATATAATAAAATTTAAGGGTATAAAAGACATTTAAGAACAAACATATCATTTTCAGAAGGACTTGAAGCAACTTCTGAAAGAAATCCGAGAAACTATAATTTTAACCAGAGTGCTTTATGAAGACAGTAAATTCTTTTGCTACTTGTTCTTGGCATATTGGCACAACCACAACAGGGAATCATAAGCATTTATAGATCGGTCTGTTTCGCTGAAAAACGCTCGCTGAAATTTCTTCACTCAAACGCTATACTGTCAAAAGATAGACTAAAACTGTCATAAAGGCAGACGAAGGAACTGTAATAAAAGCAGACAAAAGAAATGTCATAAAAGAAGATTTGATATAAAACTGACAAAGCAAGGAAAAACAAGAAAAATAAAACATTCATTATCATAGATAAAAGTTATTTATATACAAAACCAGTAAAACGAAAAAGACGGTTGCCGGTGAAAAAAAAGATCAACAAAAAAATAAAAAATATGTAAATTTTTGTAACCGCTACAAGAAAAATAAGAGGAGTGATTTTTTGTTTAGAATAAAGAAACAAAGACGACTTATAAAGTACGTAATAACCTTAATAACTAATGTCGGGCATAAAATTTTATATTAAAATTCTTTTAAATCATATATTTCATTCTAGAAATGCCCATCACAAGAAACAGAGTTGGCTATTTTTAAATCCCTTGCCTGTTCCTTTTTGCTTTTGTTATTTTCTTATTATCTTTCCTAAATCGATAATTCCCTCTTGATCATCCAAGAATTTTCACTGCAAATTCAAATAAATAGGTTTAACGGTCAACCCAGATTTGGTTTATGCAGAGCCGGCCCTGGGCGGGTCGAATCCGTCGACCGCCCAGGCCCCAATTTTTTTTTAATTTTTATTACTTAAAAGTTATAATAGAAAAGACCCAACATTTACCAACACTTAATTATGATATTAGATAGAAGCTTCCACTTTAAGCCATAAATAACAAGTAAACCAAATAATAATTTGTTTATAATATTTGATAGAGACCATATTATTTTTAAAAAAATTACTATTTAAATAGTTATAGTTTATTTTTTTTCTAATAGTTAGTATTAGAGTTCAATTTTTTTCAATACTTGTTACTTGGGGCCTAATTTTTTTTTCAATACTTGTTATTGGAGGTTTAATTTTTTCCCAATATTTGTTATTATGGGCTTACTCTTAATTTTTTTAATATTTGTTATTATAAGATTACTCTTAATTTTTTTCTTCAATATTTGTTATTAGAGGTTCAATTTTCTTCAATATTTATTATTTTAGGCTCAAATTTTCTTGATATTAATTATTAGGGACATACTCTTTAAATTCATTTTTTTCAACACTTTTTATTTGGGGTCCAATTTTTTCAATACTTGTTACTAGAAGCTCAATTTTCTCAATATTTTGTTATTATGAGCTACTCTTAAAATTCATTTTTTCAATATTTGTTATTAAGAGACAAATTTTTTCAATACATGTTATTTGATGCCTAATTTTCCTGATATTTGTTCCTAGGGACCTAATATTAAAATTCATTTTTTTCAATACTTGTTATTTAGGCTCCAATTTTTTAATAATTTTTATTTAGAATCTATTTTTTCAATGCTTGTTATTATAGACTTGTTTTTCCCCAACAGTTGTTATTAGAGACATACTCTTAAAATTAAAATTTTTCAATATTTGATTAGGGTTTATTATTAAAATTTAATATTTTTAAAACTTATCGTTAGAGGTTTAATTTTTCAGTTTGCTTATAGCCTCTAAAATCTCAATACCAGCTTTGGTTTTATGCATGTGTATTGATTGGTAGAGCCTGTATAACATGTCCGAGCATAAAAGCTTACATGTGTCCGTTCAGGTCCGTAATGATATGAACTCGAAAAAATTCAAACACGAGTCCAAAACCATATGAGTTTGAGCCCCATATATATTCGACAAAAACCTAAAAAACCCTAAATTTATAATTAAACATGTATAATTAATTAATTAAACATATACTAATTAATACTGAGGGCCCTGTTAATAGATGTCGAACAAAATCTTTTGGTTTTTTTATGTCTTTTTTATACTCAATATTAAAATATTTAAATCTTAAGTTAGTTTTAAATTTTACAATATAAAAATAATTCCTTAAACCTTAAACTTTAATTCTAAGCCTAATATTTTTAATGATAAGACATAAATAAGGGACCAAGAAGTATACACGATTTCTACTCACTGTCTATAGGTCATTTATTTGCGTACTGATGTAACTTTTGGTAGCAGGTTTCTACTTGCAATATATACATTCTTCTAATTAGTAAAATTATAAATAATATTTAAAACAAGATTGAACAAATGACAAATATTATATTAAAATGTTATTAATCTTAAACTTTAATAATAAATTATTATGTTAAATCAAAAGGTAAAACAAATATTCTATTAAAAAAGTAAAATAAATATTCTATTAAAAAAAGTAAAATAAATATTATGTATAAAATAATCATTAGTACAATCCTTGTGTACGACAAATATATAAATTAAAGCTTAAGGAATATAAGAAACTCTTGGAACGAAACTCTTGGAACTTTAAAAACAAAATTGCTCATCCCCTTATGTCCTTGTGGTAAAGGTAGATGTTCATCATCCCTTGGGACCCGGGTTCGAGCACCAGTAATGTATGTTGTGTGTGCCGTCTTTGAAAAGACTAAGAAAGTTGAACAGATACTATCCTTGTATCGCACCAGCATATTCAAAAAAAAAAAAAAATTAAGTATTTGAACCAAAAAATTAAATCAATTAAATTTTTTGAACTATTTTGACCATTAAATCTTGACTCGTTGACAATGTGAAACTTGGTCGGAGATGCAAAATCTGCATCAAGGAAGTGTTCTAATCCAAGACCAATTAACCATTAAGGTCACATGTCGCTTTCACAACAAGAAATTATTATCATCGAGTTGAACATTGATTTGTTTGTTAGAGAAAATCTGAGAGGAGTTGTCCTCAATGGAAAGCATTTCGAGTCGATCTTCAATGACACTGTCGGCTACCGTTTCAGGCATCATTTCAATTCAATTGCCTAGATCGCGATGTGATCTAATAAAAAAAGCACGAAAGAAGCTGCAAATCTAAGATCAGCCAATGAATGATACCATGTGAAGTTCAGTGAAAAATTATTGAAGAAGATGATTGTAACAGAATGACAGTTATGAATCTTTAGAGAATATTATTGACTTTTCAATAGAGGGAAAATATTTAGTTATTTACAAGATATATCTGTGGGGGTTGGGTTAAAGACCAACTATACTCTACTCTTTAACAGACCATTTTAACCCAGTTTTTTTTATTCACACAATAGAATTCGAACTTTTGACTTTGCTCAAGGGATTCAGCACCTCATTCCCTACATTTCTAACATAACTTCCTAAAAGTTTACACCCACCTACATAAAATCATGCGTGTGTCTTGCTCTTTAAGAGCCCATAATCCTTCGATTGCAGCTCTAACTTGGACCATAATCTCAGCTTCATTAACTATATTTGTACTCAACAACGCTGCAGATCCCAACTGAAACTCGACTTAGCCTCTAAAGGAAAGCTGGACAATTCCGACCCGGAAATCTCTAACATCTCTCAAACACAGCCAAGCAAAAACTCGCCCTATGAGCATGAATCAGAAACAATTAAACAGCATACTACTTGTCTCTTTGCTTGATCCATCACCAGCCAAAAGAACCTTCAAACACCATATTGTGTCCCCCCTTTTTTTTGCTTAGCGATGTATGATTTTTATTAATGAAAAAGGTCATACAAGATCTTCTTATGCCTCGTTAAAAAATTCTTCCACATTAGAAGACAAAAAAGAGTGTATAATAGTGATCGAAAATACAAAGAGGACGCCTAATTAAACATATTTTTGCCATCACCTGGCTAAGACATTCACGATACAAGAATCTTTCCACCCTAGGAGATTCATCAGCAATGATGTGATCGTGGCTGGTCTCTTTGTATATTTGTTTCGATGCTATTGTATGAGTTGACTACGGCCTTTTCGTTTGTTATATGGGATGCTTTTATTTATTTTAATAATTTTTCATTGATTGACTTAGAAGTTTTTTAAAAATCCAAATGTCGTAGTAATCTGTGCAAGCATTAGGCTCAATGATTGGTTTATAGTTTTTTTTTTTAATAGGAATAGAAATGTAATATATTATGGAAAAAAGGGTGCATTCCCCGTCATGTGCTAACTTTGAATAAGATGCGTGGATTGTTAAAGCGAAGAAGTGCTGAAGACGGTGGTCCAGTGGTGCTAACTTTGAATAATTTTAGTTCGGGGGTTGGTCCTAAGAATGGAAGATCGCATGTTTTTCTTGTTGTATGCGTGATTTATACTATTTGGACATGTCACATTAGGGTGGGGGAAGTGGGGGAAATTAACATTAGCATTTGAAGCAAAAGCATAAAGGCATACTTAGCTTGAAACTGCTCGATTTAGTGGCCTGGTCCAGCGATTTATTACTACATCCTCTATTTTAATAATTTATCAGATACTTTTCGACATATAAATAGAGTTAAATGCACAATATATCCTCAAACTATAGTCGTTATTTTAAATTTGTCTCTATATTTTTAAATGTTTTAATTTTACCCTCAAACTATGACTCTTATTTTAAATTTGTCCCTAAAATTTTGAATATTTTATTTTCATCCCTAAATTATGACCCTCATTCTAAATTGGTCCTCATACTTTTTGAATGTTTCAGTTTCATTCACAAATTATCGTTTAGATCACATCATATTATTAAATAATACATATTATTGTTTCATGACAATTAACAATTTTTATAATTTATTAACATAAGATATGATTAGCATATATTGATAATTTGGGGATGAAATTAGAATGTTTAAAAAGTTTGAGGACTAATTTAGAATGAGAGTCATAGTTTAAAGATGAAACTAGAATGCTCAAAAGTTTGGAGACCAGTTTAAAATGAATGTCATAGTTTAAGGATGAAATTAGAATGTTTAAAAGTTTAGGAATCAATTTAAAATGAGTATTTTTGAGACGTTTTGTCCCCTCCATATATTCAAATTCTTTTTCGACGGTCCATAATTTTGAAATTACAAAAGCTACGCCCATTTTTATCCGACGAGTTACAAAATTTTGAATCCCCAACTTCTCCGCCTTTTTTTTTCTCCTCACTCGTTGCCTCCCCTGCTTCTTCTCCCCACCCCTGCTTTGTAACCCCCTCGTCCCGGTCTGGTCGGATGACCGGTCCAAGTGGGCCACACGGGGAAAACCGAAGCGAAACCCGTTAAGGTTTCCCCTCGGTTAACGACCCAGAAAATTTCTTTTATCATTAGCCTTATCTAGATGCATATTTAATTCCTATGTGAAACACTACAGCGGAAGAAACAAACAACGTAACATGCACCGACCAAACAACCATAACAGCCCATTTTACTTCATTTTCGCAGGCCGTTTCGAAACACCTATAGGGTGTTCCGAAACACCCTGACCTGGTCAACGGGCCTGGGTCAACCACAAGGTGACCGTTCCGAAACAGGGGTGACCCGTATCGGAACGACCTTGACGGTCAATATCTCGTGGTCAACGAGATTTGACCGTTTCGGAACTTCAAAGGCCCGTTTCGGAACGGTTTCATCTCGCCAATTTCTCAAAATTCCAGTAGCGAAAACGTTCCGGAATGGTCCTCATCCGTTTCGAAACGGCAGGCCATTTACACAGGGGCCGTTTCGGAACACGGGGACCCGTTCCGAAACACCCCCTGTCTGCAGACTTTTCTGGGCTGTTTTGAGGCACAAGGATGCCCCAAAACACCAACAAGCCACCAAGCAACTTCAAGACAAGACATCTTAAGGTATAACAACTATTTTAGCATGCTTCAACATTAATTAGACATGTCTAATACTAAGGCAACAATCCACAACATGCATTCATTCAAACAACATTCAAACACATGTAAAAACTCCTAAGGCATAAGACTAACCTTCAAAAGAGCAACTTAGGCATTCTCACAAGGCATATGACCAACACACATGATAAGCAATTTAGACATGATTTACAATCCAAACATGGCATCGACAAGCCAATCAAAAACAACACAATTAAGGAGTTTAAACATACTCTTAAACATCCAACATTAACTCAAATCAATAACACCTATCCCATTGCTTTACTATTACAATCTTCAAGTTTAAACATCATACTTGAGCTAACCGTAAGCAACACTTGGAGGCCTTTCCTTGCCCTTGCCACCCACAAACCATTGATCTGCATTGTCGAATAATAGAGAGCGTAAGCATAAAAGCTTAGTGAGGGTAAGCTCATAAATCAAACCTTCGACAATGCAGGGTCCAAGCACGAACCACAACCCAGATAAAATGCATGATCTTACCTCCGATCCACACGAGCCATAATTATAGATGATGCATGAACATATATTCAATATCATGTCATGCTCAACATGTTTAAATCCACAACACATGAAATCACATATATTAAACCATGTTAGCAACACATCCCAAATCACATTGGTTCACAATTAACCACATATTGGTAACATAAACTACAATCTGTATTGGCACCTAGCTATGACTCGAATACGCGGATAACCGTTGGAACTCACATCCAACAACTCAACCATTACCTGACGGTGGGATTCCACTCATCACCGTTCACGCGGAGGGGATTCCACTCATCCTCACGCCTCATTCCACGCGGAGGGGATTCCACTCATCCTCACGCCCCGTCGATGGGATTCCACTCATCACCGACTAATATAAATATAATTTCCGGGCGAACCCGTACTCCTCCTTGGTGACTCAACGCCACCAAGGCCACGCGCGACTTTTGACTCATGTGTACACACTAACATCCTAATGATCGATCATTTGTACCCAAGCATACTAGTGCCAATACTATACATTTCATTAATCATTCATAATATCAATTCATAACACTTCCGTGCTTAGCACGAGCTTACCATGACTTACCGTCATGCACAACCACATTTCCATGCCTAGCATGTACTCACCATGATCCCCGGATCATACAAACACCTCATAATATCATTACACATGTCAACACTACATGTATCTCAACAACACAATTATCACATCATATTTCATACACATGTATATCTCTATCACATTTATCATCAACATGCACGTAACAATGCATTAAGCCATGCCTCCACATACATGTATAACAACATAAGCATAGCCACCATGAGCATGATTAAACATGATGCATAATTCAACACTTTAAAGATCAACCAAGGTCTCTAACTAAAGTTTGGGATTAGGCCACCACCCTAATCCCAACTCTAGGTGGGTCTACCAATCCCAACCTAGTTCACATGCTTGAACCGACACTTGAAAACCATTTAAAAGTATTTAACCACTCACCTAAGCTTCCAAGCTCCAAGCCAAGCAAGCAACCTCTCTCAAATTTCCGGATTTCTTCCCGAGGCTTCTCCAACACAAATTCCCGCTTCCAAACAACCTCAAACACAATTCAAACAATTTCAAATCAGCCCAACATCATAAGACCAACCCGGAATACAATTCAATCACAATTTACAACGTTGCAAGCCGTGACCAAACCCCATACTTTGCAATTTCGGACAGCCCACATACCCCTTCCAAAATCCATGTTTCCAACACCCATTGCACCCACAAATGATCCCAAATCAACCCCTAACCATAGCACTACCATTGGGCTATCAATTCCCACCTAAAACAACCCCCAAAAATCACCTAAAACCCTTCAAAAAACCCATTTTTACCCAATTTCGGGAATTCTTCTAAAATACTCTAAAAATTATATATATTGGACCATTTGATTCATAGATAACATATCTAACAATAACAAATCAAAAGCTTTAGTAAAAACCCATAAAGCCTTAACCTTTAGCTTAAAACTTTGAAAAACCCAAATGTAAAATACATGGTTTTAGTGAAATCTAAAAATACTAAAATGTAGAGGATAGCAAGGCCAAGTCAAAACTATATTTACCTTTCAAAAAGCTCAAAGGATGAGGAAGAAAGGAGGTGGGAGAGTGAAGTGAAAATAAGCTCCATTTTCACGTTAGAAATGGAAAATGGGGGAGGGAGGATGAAGATGAGCACATGCTCATCTTTTACTTTATTTTAAATTCACCCAAAAACAATGTTTACCACAATGCCCTTAATGAAAGTCCAAAACTCATATCTCTTAAAGTCCATGGATTTTGGACCCAAGAGATAGGCCCAACATAGTTGTAAATATTTTGAAATCCCGAGGCCCACAAAAATATTTTTATTATCTAAATTGTAAAACCGAACCCAAAATAATATTTTAATATTATTTTCACCCGACCCCTAAACCCGGGTGTTACAACTCTCCCCCACTTAAGAAAATTTCGTCCCCGAAATTTATCGGACATGAGGAGCCACTAAAATATGCTACTCCACACTTTCCTTGTCTTCTCACCACTATATTAACCAACTCGAATGACTTACCACACAACATTCGCTACCTGACACTAAGATCTCAACTGATTCTTCAAGGCATGCCAATTTCAAACTCAACTCAATCTCTTCAACAACATAGCACGGAACAGATCTGACTCGCACTCCCGAATCATAGATTCATAAATCACATCACAACCCTCTCTCTAACTCTGGTGGTAACCGCAACAGATAAACAACAGATCTAGCCCGACTCCCAACTCATACCACACTGTTTGAACGCTTGACTCTTAACTTTCTCTGACTGATCATCTGACTTCATCAATTAACCTAACACTATGCAGACGTCTTCAAAAACAATCTAATTTAAGTCCCGGACCTCTATTACCCACTTCCATTAAGAACCTTCCACGGATGTAACAAACTAGAAGAAAACTGACGCTCGGTCTCAATATACTGGCAATTCACGCACTTACTCTCATACAGAACCACATCATTCATCCACTCGATTTAGAAGCATTTATCTTCAACCCACAATGCGTCTTCATACTACTCGGATGCAATACAAATGAACCACCGTGCTCTTCAGCCTAAACAATACATCTCAAAACACTAGGTCAGTCGGTACAACTATCCTGTCTCTGAAATGCAAAACTCTATCATCTCTAGACTGTATTCTGAAGGTCTTCTTTCCACTATGCCTTGCACGTGAGGTGCCAAGAATCTGTCTTGCAACTGTTTCTCATCAAACATTCTGACTCAAAGTAGTCTCAACCCGAAACTCGGCCACAAACTACTATCATTTGATATACAGAATTCGGCAATTGCAACTCGTAACTCAACTACTAATCTAACAACAATTACAACTCGGATCATCGGTCACTACGGAGGCTATCTTCGGATGGTACTCACTCTTGATATCACAATCTTCAAGAAATTCTAACTACTCATGTTGTTCAAGTTCCAACCATTCCCAAGTCTTCAAATATTTCAAGCTCTAATGATACGTACATATACACCGCGCATTTCTTACTATACAAGCTTTGTCTCTAAGTCTTCGAAGCAAATACAACTGTAAGTAACTCTATGTCTCATATCGAATAACTCTTCTCACGGTCTTCCAACTATCTTGATGAACAGGTCACAATCTTCTGTCTTGCATAAGTACACAACCTAACTCTACATGTAACACATCACTATGGTTCACAAATTCTTCCTCTGATATAGGCTGAATCAAGGTCGAAGTTCTCTTCAAGGTTTCTTTCAGTTCCCCAAGGGCTCATTGTCTCGCATCTAACCACACAACTGAACATTCTTCTGTAGCAATCTATTTATGGAGTAACTATCTTCAAAAGACTATTTACAATTCTCTGAGAGTAACAAGGCTAGACCTAAGAACTATAGATATCTGTCACTGTCTTCAATTTCTTCCAACTCGTATCTTCTTTTGCCTACTAAGGATTTACTCTAGCACACTCAGCTGATCTACATGTCCTAGGAGAACATCTTCATTAAATCGGAGTTCACGTTGGCTCAACTTGGCATACAACTGATTCTCTAATAGAATCTACAATACTAACTCTAAAGCTTGTCATGGTCTTCTTCGGTACTTGAATATACTCACGTATCATCTATGAGGACTACTACAAACTGATCAGGAAGCTTAGGAAAATATTCTGTTCAACATCTCTATAAAAGTAACCAACACACTAGTCCAACAAAACCGCATAACTCGGAACTCAAAACGGTCACATCTTGCCTCAAAAGTTGTATTCGGTACTTCAATTTTTCTCACTTTCAACTGGTAGTAAACGGATCTCAAATTAATCTCCAAATAGACTGAAGCACACACTAACTGATCAACAAATCACTGACACTTGTTTCGACGGTATGTAAACTGAACACATTCTCGTACTGTCACTCTTTCTTCTTCACAAATTACACTGTAGAACTATGAGATGATGCACTAGGCCTAATGAATCTAAGGTCTAACAAGTCTCGAAGCTAATTCTTCAACATTCTCAATTCTGTCGGAAGCCATAAGATACAGAGCAAACTAAAACACGAGCAACTCGGAGACGACATCAATAATAAACTCTTCTTCGCTGTTAGGACACAAATTGGGCGTTTCTTCTAAACACTTCTAGGAAGAATGACAAACTATTTTAACATTCTGCGGTCTAATCTTCGTTCAAAAATCAAATCCATCACAATTGCTCAGCAAGCCTGTCAACTAAACTCAATCGACCTTTGATCTCTAAAACTGGATCAACATTCAATAAGAAGCTCACATCCTCACCTACCACTACAGTCTCACAAAAATCTGTGTCTTCAAAGCAACTCTCTCTTTGTCTCAACGTATACACTAATTCTGTGCTCTTCAAGCCAAACCTTGACAAAAGGTACATCAAAACCGTAGGAAGGCGATCGCTTCACACCTACGAGAAACTAGTAACTCTAAACCACCAACAACATCTTCTGTACATCTTTCTGATCACTACTGTCTCCCAAAGAGGCTAGTCCCATGTGTCCCTACATCTAAGGTCTCAACAAACTTATCTAATTTCTTACATGCTCAGGTAAAAGGAGGTATTCGCAGAAATTGCAGCTTCACATGTACACAACTAATAGTCTTCGGTCCTCTTGTTTTCAGACTGATTCTTCAACAAAATCCGACTCTTCTAGACTATTCGTAGAGCATTTCAAAACTTCAAAAACGCAGTTCTGGGCACACACAGACAACCATACTGGAAAACCACCCAGACGCACACTGGCCCCAAACACACAAATCGGTTCCCATTCACGGATACTGATCGGCTGTCTTGCATCGAAATCATAGGCTGAACCCCAACGGTCACCACTAACACTTCTGGAATTCAGATTACTCACACGAGACCCCTACCTAGATCTCGCCAAAAGAACTAAGGTACTCATACCTACCTCATCGAGCACATTCAAACTTGCATGCTTGTTAACAACATACGGAAGTACGAACTCAGAACCAATCAGAAGAGACAAACTCAAAACTGTACCAAGGACTTATCCACTATAACATAGATACCACCTGACTCCCACTCATAGGTCTTCACTTCTTTTCACCAACTAATACCAGAATCAGTCAAGTCGTCCCTTCACCAACAAGGATCAACTCACAAGCACGCGGACTCGAGCAAACAAATTGTACCTCAACTCCGGTACAACCATACTCCCCTAACTAGCAAAGAACTTCTTCCACATCATCCACATTTTCAAAACCACAACTTCCACTTACCGATTCACGACCCATACATTAGCCCTAAGCTTAATAAAAGCAATAAATCAATCAACAATTTAACATACAAGTTGGGTTAGCAAAGTAAAGGTCCAAGTGGCTCAAGTATGATTTCCCTCACTTAAAATCCTTTTTTCCGATGTAATAGAAGCAATGGGACTCTACTCAACATATTTCAAACAAGTCAACACACATACATGCTCAACCAAGCATATAACAAGGCATACTTGCTAAACAAGCAAACAAATGCGTATGATCAAACAACATGCATTCTCAATCAAACAATCACACATCACGGCATACACGGGTAACGAGCAACATGCTTTTAAACCAACAATCAACATACTTGTCATACAAGCAATCATACTTCCAAAGCAAGCAAACACCGTGCATATCAATTCAAAACTTAAACTTACCTCACTTACCTGCCCAAGGTCTCGAAAACCTTAGGCTCTGATACCAACAAATGTAACCCCCTCGTCCCGGTCTGGTCGGATGACCGGTCCAAGTGGGCCACACGGGGAAAACCGAAGCGAAACCCGTTAAGGTTTCCCCTCGGTTAACGACCCAGAAAATTTCTTTTATCATTAGCCTTATCTAGATGCATATTTAATTCCTATGTGAAACACTACAGCGGAAGAAACAAACAACGTAACATGCACCGACCAAACAACCATAACAGCCCATTTTACTTCATTTTCGCAGGCCGTTTCGAAACACCTATAGGGTGTTCCGAAACACCCTGACCTGGTCAACGGGCCTGGGTCAACCACAAGGTGACCGTTCCGAAACAGGGGTGACCCGTATCGGAACGACCTTGACGGTCAATATCTCGTGGTCAACGAGATTTGACCGTTTCGGAACTTCAAAGGCCCGTTTCGGAACGGTTTCATCTCGCCAATTTCTCAAAATTCCAGTAGCGAAAACGTTCTGAAATGGTCCTCATCCGTTTCGAAACGGCAGGCCATTTACACAGGGGCCGTTTCGGAACACGGGGACCCGTTCCGAAACACCCCCTGTCTGCAGACTTTTCTGGGCTGTTTTGAGGCACAAGGATGCCCCAAAACACCAACAAGCCACCAAGCAACTTCAAGACAAGACATCTTAAGGTATAACAACTATTTTAGCATGCTTCAACATTAATTAGACATGTCTAATACTAAGGCAACAATCCACAACATGCATTCATTCAAACAACATTCAAACACATGTAAAAACTCCTAAGGCATAAGACTAACCTTCAAAAGAGCAACTTAGGCATTCTCACAAGGCATATGACCAACACACATGATAAGCAATTTAGACATGATTTACAATCCAAACATGGCATCGACAAGCCAATCAAAAACAACACAATTAAGGAGTTTAAACATACTCTTAAACATCCAACATTAACTCAAATCAATAACACCTATCCCATTGCTTTACTATTACAATCTTCAAGTTTAAACATCATACTTGAGCTAACCGTAAGCAACACTTGGAGGCCTTTCCTTGCCCTTGCCACCCACAAACCATTGATCTGCATTGTCGAACAATAGAGAGCGTAAGCATAAAAGCTTAGTGAGGGTAAGCTCATAAATCAAACCTTCGACAATGCAGGGTCCAAGCACGAACCACAACCCAGATAAAATGCATGATCTTACCTCCGATCCACACGAGCCATAATTATAGATGATGCATGAACATATATTCAATATCATGTCATGCTCAACATGTTTAAATCCACAACACATGAAATCACATATATTAAACCATGTTAGCAACACATCCCAAATCACATTGGTTCACAATTAACCACATATTGGTAACATAAACTACAATCTGTATTGGCACCTAGCTATGACTCGAATACGCGGATAACCGTTGGAACTCACATCCAACAACTCAACCATTACCTGACGGTGGGATTCCACTCATCACCGTTCACGCGGAGGGGATTCCACTCATCCTCACGCCTCATTCCACGCGGAGGGGATTCCACTCATCCTCACGCCCCGTCGATGGGATTCCACTCATCACCGACTAATATAAATATAATTTCCGGGCGAACCCGTACTCCTCCTTGGTGACTCAACGCCACCAAGGCCACGCGCGACTTTTGACTCATGTGTACACACTAACATCCTAATGATCGATCATTTGTACCCAAGCATACTAGTGCCAATACTATACATTTCATTAATCATTCATAATATCAATTCATAACACTTCCGTGCTTAGCACGAGCTTACCATGACTTACCGTCATGCACAACCACATTTCCATGCCTAGCATGTACTCACCATGATCCCCGGATCATACAAACACCTCATAATATCATTACACATGTCAACACTACATGTATCTCAACAACACAATTATCACATCATATTTCATACACATGTATATCTCTATCACATTTATCATCAACATGCACGTAACAATGCATTAAGCCATGCCTCCACATACATGTATAACAACATAAGCATAGCCACCATGAGCATGATTAAACATGATGCATAATTCAACACTTTAAAGATCAACCAAGGTCTCTAACTAAAGTTTGGGATTAGGCCACCACCCTAATCCCAACTCTAGGTGGGTCTACCAATCCCAACCTAGTTCACATGCTTGAACCGACACTTGAAAACCATTTAAAAGTATTTAACCACTCACCTAAGCTTCCAAGCTCCAAGCCAAGCAAGCAACCTCTCTCAAATTTCCGGATTTCTTCCCGAGGCTTCTCCAACACAAATTCCCGCTTCCAAACAACCTCAAACACAATTCAAACAATTTCAAATCAGCCCAACATCATAAGACCAACCCGGAATACAATTCAATCACAATTTACAATGTTGCAAGCCGTGACCAAACCCCATACTTTGCAATTTCGGACAGCCCACATACCCCTTCCAAAATCCATGTTTCCAACACCCATTGCACCCACAAATGATCCCAAATCAACCCCTAACCATAGCACTACCATTGGGCTATCAATTCCCACCTAAAACAACCCCCAAAAATCACCTAAAACCCTTCAAAAAACCCATTTTTACCCAATTTCGGGAATTCTTCTAAAATACTCTAAAAATTATATATATTGGACCATTTGATTCATAGATAACATATCTAACAATAACAAATCAAAAGCTTTAGTAAAAACCCATAAAGCCTTAACCTTTAGCTTAAAACTTTGAAAAACCCAAATGTAAAATACATGGTTTTAGTGAAATCTAAAAATACTAAAATGTAGAGGATAGCAAGGCCAAGTCAAAACTATATTTACCTTTCAAAAAGCTCAAAGGATGAGGAAGAAAGGAGGTGGGAGAGTGAAGTGAAAATAAGCTCCATTTTCACGTTAGAAATGGAAAATGGGGGAGGGAGGATGAAGATGAGCACATGCTCATCTTTTACTTTATTTTAAATTCACCCAAAAACAATGTTTACCACAATGCCCTTAATGAAAGTCCAAAACTCATATCTCTTAAAATCCATGGATTTTGGACCCAAGAGATAGGCCCAACATAGTTGTAAATATTTTGAAATCCCGAGGCCCACGAAAATATTTTTATTATCTAAATTGTAAAACCGAACCCAAAATAATATTTTAATATTATTTTCACCCGACCCCTAAACCTGGGTGTTACATGCTTCTTCTCCCAACTCTTGCTCCCCGGTCCTTTTGCATCTCCATCGGCCAGTATCGCAGGCGGGTCCCCATCTTCCTCGTTATCATCTCCGCCCATCATTCCTCCTATTTCCATAGACATCGGTTCGGGAGTTGAACATATAGAAGGGATTGAATCCAGATATTGGTCATGTGATGTAATCTGATTGGCTAAGATTTTTTAAACAACGTTAGACGGAGGGGGCCAGCCTGGGTAACAATTTTTAGTTCGGGGGTAAAACGTTCGGAAAAATACTTTAAGAGTAGTTCAGTATTTTGTGTATATTTCAGGGGCCAAACGGGACATTAAGCTATTTTTAAATAATTTTAAGATAATAATAAGATAGTATTTGTTGATACTTTTTCTTAATTATTTGATAATTCGCACGCATCTTACAGACAATGCTTCTCGAACTAAAATATCCTCTAATGAACAATAAACATCATTTTTTTTCTACCGAAATCACTTATTGAGTTGTCATTTATAAATACTTAACTGTATTATTCACAAGTAGAAACTTCGTAGATTATCCTATGATCTGTATGGTGGTTTTGATGAAGGGTTAACTACTCGGATAGTCACTTATGTTTTCTCCCAGTACAGAGTTGGTCACTAGTTTTAAAAAACGACCAATAAGGTTATTTATGTTTTCGATCTGTAAACTTCTGGTCACCAAGACGTTTGTTGCAGTTAAACTTTAACGGGAGGCTAATCTGACACAATAAAAAGAAAGATAAATTACCTAAATAGTCCCTAAACTATTACTCCACTTTTATTTTGACCAGCGAACTAAAAATAATTTGTATAATTACACATTTAATCATTTATATTTACAATTTTTTATTTCTTCTCATCTCCGCCCTCTTCTATATTCTTTTTCATCTAACACAATCCCTGATTTTCTATTATATTAATCCCCAATTCACACTGTATATTTTCTACTATATTAATTATCAATTCTTTAGCCACAAATCGTCTTTTAAAGACTTGTGACTTCTATTGATCGGCGAAAAATTATACATCAAATTAAATTTAACATAAGTAAAATTTTGATTTAATACATTTGTCAGTTCCTTAATCATTTTAACATAATTTTTAGACAACATATGGATAATGAAAATTCTATAGGATATACGACATAACCATAAACTTATTTGTGCGAATAGTTTTCCTACTTTTACATTTTCTTTAATTTATAATAAAAAACCCTAAAATATGAGTTTAAAATAGAAATTGAAGTTAAACCAACCACTTTACAAATGCAGGCAATTGAGTCGGAATCCCCTGAACCCATACCAGTTTTGTTCCCACCAATATCGCCATTTACGTCTAAATTTGCATTCCATTATTTGGTAATAATTGATGGGTAAATAAATAAGGTTATGATCAAAGGGCGTTGGAGTTGGAATTGGCATTCGTCCCCTGCACGGCTGCACCAACGCTCTGATTATTATCGTTTGTTTAAAATGGACATTTCATTTTCTAATCCTTTACAGTGTCATTTACTAAAATAATCATAGGGAGAGCATGAATTCCTTCACTTCTTGTTCTGATATTTTCTCTTAACCCTCACATCTTTGCTGTTTTTTCCATACTTAGAATTCTCTTTTTGTTAGTTTGATGTACCATATTTATTGTTCGGCGATAGCGAGACAGAAGAGAAGGACACGAATACGATATATGTTCGAAGGGTCTGATAGCGTTGGTGGTAAGTCCCAGTTTGGGGACATGAAGTGTTCGGACCCCGGCATGGCCGTCAATGCTTCTCTAACTGCATCAGACGATTTGGTGCTTGCTTGCAGCAACATATCAGATAATTGCCCTCCCCTTTTTGAAGCCAACAAATTATACTTATGTTAAATTTAGTCTGCTACAAGGATTTGGAGCTTGGATTTCTCTATCAATGACATTCATTTTTGTGATGGTTTAAATTTTTAAATTATTGGCACATGTTGGTCGCTAAATGATTGTGAATTAATATAGTAGAAAATATACGGTGTGAATGAGGAATTAATATAATAGAAAATTAAAGATTGTGTTAGATGAAAAAAAATATTGAAGAGAGTGGAGAGGGGAAGAAATAAAAAATTGTAAATATAGAGGATTAAATGTATAATTATATAAATTGGTTTTATTTCGGTGGTCAAAATAGAAGTGAAGTAATAGTTTAGGGACTATCTAGATAATTTATCCTTTTTATTATACCATATCAGCCTCTCGTTAAAGTTTAACGACAACAAACGTCTTAGTGACCAAAAGTTTACAGATCGATAACGTAAGTGATCTTACTGGTCGTTTTTAAAAATCGATGACCAACTCTGTACTGGGAGGAAACATAAATGACCATCCTAGTAATTAACCCTTTGGTGAATAATAAACCGACAAAATAATAAAATATTAAAAAACCATGTCTAAGGGAAAAGATTGAGAATTTTCCTATGAAATACTGTATGAGTCCTTTGACAACTAAGGCTTTGTTTAGCATTGCTTTTCAAACCAGCTTTTGGTTCTAAAAGCTGGTTTGAGGGCAAAAGCTGTGCTAAACAGCTAGCTTTTGGAAGAAAAACTGCTTTTGAAAAGTGATTTTTAATCCAAACGCAAAAGCTAAAATTTTTAACTTTTGCGGTTGTAAAAGTGATTTTGAGAGACAAATTACAATTTTAACCTTCATTTGCTATTATGTTTATTTATAATTTATAAATTTATAATTCTTTACGAAGTTATAGTTATATAATTAATAATTATTTTTTAATTTTAAATGATATATTTATTTATGTCAAATTTCTAAAATAAAATATGTCAATTTTGTTATAATTTCATAGAACACGTATAATTGTTAAAAAAATATATTTATTAATAAAAATATTTTTATAATAATTTAAGCTGATATATTTTATATATTATAACATTAGAAAATTTGAATATCAATTTTATATATCTATACATACAAATATATATAACTAACAATATCATGTCCAAAATGGTCATTTATCTTCTTAAAAGCACTTTTTGACAGCAATGTTAAACACTAAAATCTTACAACAAACTTTTTAAAATCACTTTTCAAAATCTCTTTCTAACAGCACTTTTAAAAATCACTTTTTAACAGCAATGCTAAACTAGCCCTAAGTATCGCGATTCAGATTCACGTTATAATTCTATGGATAAACTTCATTGGAGGTCCCTTTTGTTTAGGGCTTGTTCTATTTTGGTCACCTAATTCGAAAAAAGATTATTTTTATTACTTATATTTTCGATCGTTACTATCTTGGTCATCCAACCGTTAACTCCATTAATTAATTTTTAATTTAACCTTTAAACTTTTAAAATTTTATATTTTTACAATCTTCACGAAAAGTCTCCATTTATCTAAAAATTCTCTAACTCAAACTCTAACCCCCTCCCTCTATAAGTAAAACGATTTTATTTAAGAATTCGTTTCTCAGTCAACTTACAAATATCAGCACATAAATGGTTACATCTCTAGACAATCAAGTGACATGTATCTTCATTGTACCTTTCCGAGCACTGATCCATGAATTTTCTTATCTGCAATTTTTGAGTTTTGTTTGAACAAAGATGTTGCAATGAATTATGATCCATTGAATCTCAGTCTTTTTTTCTTGCAATTTCTTCCATTCATTTTTATTCAAAAATTTGTCATTTTTTATGTAAATTTTATTTTAGAATCTGACACATTACAGCTTCAGAAAAATTTATCTTTTTCTCATAGATGCAGAGTCATTCATCATACAACAACATACATCTTGAAGCGGATGGAAATCGTCTGCCTCTTATCATGCTTCCCTTTATGCCTCCACTTTAAAATAGTGGGTTTAGGATTTAGAGTTTAGGGTTTAAGGTTAGGGGTTATAGTTAGGGTTTAGAGAATTAGGGGTAGAGTCTATTTTTAGGGTGTAAAATTTAAAGTTTAGGGTGTAAAAATTAAAGTTAAAATTTAAATAATTTTTAGTGTAGGGCCCATAAAAGAAGGCATGATAAAGGGGTTGAGGATTTTTACCCTCTTGAAGCCCGCCAAAATTCTTAACTCCACACCCCGCCACATAAAATATACTCCGTAATATATAATTTTAAAATACCCTTTGATTATTTAAGCACAACCACGTATATCTAGACAAAATTTACAGAAAATTTCACCAACCCACCTACCCTCTCTCACTCATGAAATAAAAATTAAACCTTTAAACATTTCTTTTTTTTTTCTCAACAACCCCAAATTTCTTTCTCCTTTCTTGCATTTCCATTACAAAAACTCTTTCATGGAAGGCAAGGAGGTTGACTAACAGGGCAATCCTCAAACGCTTGGTTAATGAAGCCAAGCAATTGCACTATGGTGACATTAGCTCTAGATCACATGTTTTGTACATTCCTTCAAAGAGCAAGGTTTTCAAGTGTTACATTGGGATGGGTTATTATAACACTTTTGTTTCTTCTGTGATTTTAAGGAACATAATGGAGAATCCAGCTTGGTACACTCAATACACTCTTTACCAAGCTGAGATATCTCAAGAGAGGCGTGAGTCTCTGCTTAGTTACCAGACTTTAATTATTGATCTCATCGGTTTGTTACACATAATGGAGATATATATCACTTGATTGCCAAGAACTGCAATTATTTATGTGCTGATATTTGTAAGAAGCTGACTGAGAAACAAATTTCTAAATGGGTAAATCGACTAAAAAAATGGTAACGGTGTTAACGGGGTTAATAGTTGGGTGATTAAAATGGTAACGGTCGAAAATATAAGTAATAAAAATAATTTTTTTTCAAATTAGGTGATTAAAATAGAATATGTCCTAAATAAAAGTGACCTCAGTGAAGTTTACCCTAATTTTATACAAGTCAAACTATGTTACAAGTCATGCCTATAATTGTCAGTCATTGTTAATTTCATCTGGTCACGTCATGCGAAAATGCAAGGAAAATGCATGTATAATGACAAAAGAAAGCATTTGTTTTTGAAAGGTGCTGGTGGTTTGGAATCCAAGAACAACAAATAAAGAAGTTGTGGAAAAATATACCCCAAAGCAATCAGACAGCCAGTTAACGACCATAGGAACGCCTAAAAGTGACGACGTTATTTTGACCTTTAAGATTACATTTGGTTAAGATACTGTAAAGTTATTCTTCATAATGTATAATTTTAAATTGATGTTATTTTTTTAGGTAATATCATATTCATAGCGAATTTAACGAGTAATTTTAGAGAAAAAAATAATGATGATTATTTTAGTATACTCGGGTTCGAGTAGCTTTGACTATAAGGTGTGTGTACATTATTAAAGAGTAAAATAAAAGTATAAACAGATATTACATTTTAATCATCTTAAGACAATTTAAAAACATTTATATGCAGGGTCATGCGCAAGATTTTATGTAAGGGTGCGAATTATTAGAAAACTATACTAGAAATGTTAGGGGATGGGAAATTACAAAATTTGAGGAAGTGTTAAATTAGATTGTCAATAAAATATATAAATTATAAGAGAATCTAAAATTTTTAGAGGTTCGACTGTCCCTCAACACCCTCGATACATCTCTATTCATATGAGAATAAGTTTTGGATAAATTTATCCCTCAAGTTTATAACTTATGTTAACATAGTTATGAATCAAAAAATATTAAATAAAAAATTGGATCACAAATTAGGCACATACATAAAATATATTAACATATGTGATAATTATATTAATAGTATGTGTTTGTAAAATTACTATTTAATATACTAATTAAATTAATAAAGGGTAATTTTCACCAGTGGTCCCTTTTATTTAGGGTGTGTTCTATTTTAGTCACCATAATTCAAAAAAGATTACTCCGGTCACTTGCGTTTAGAATCGTTTCTATTTTGGTCCCTTGGCCGTTAGTCTCCGTTACTTAAAAGAATTAGTTTCTAATTTAACCCCCAAACTTTCAAAATTTTATTTTTCATCATCTTTCCCAAAAATTATAAAACTAAAACCCCAAAGCAGGGACTAAATTTGAAAGCTGGAGTATTTGAACTAAATCCATAACTTATATATAGCACAAGAACTAATGATAAAATTTGACATTTTTCAATACGTTTAACTTGTTCGAATTTTCTGAGGAAACTGAACATCGACACCAAAGGTAGTGCAGTGGAGATCAAAAGATTTGCTTGAAGCCTAAAGCCTCTCAGCATTCTCCAACTTCCGGAGCCGGATTCACCTGATGTTGTTGGTGCATTGCCAAACTATAGCCACCCAAGCGATCATTTGCCAATAGGTGCTGAATTTGAAATCACCAAAGACTAAAATGCTCAATCCGTTTAGGAGACAAACTGAATTTGCTTTGTTCGTTGCATTTTTTACTTCACCCTTTTATTTATCATTATTATTGTTATTGGAATTTAGGACATCCTTTACCATTCTGGAGATAAGGTATTGGCTTTCGGTTTTGTTTTAAAGCCTGTAAAAGAATTGACAAACAAATAAGACATTTTTTGGTTCTAGAATTGGAATTTTGAGACCATCTTTGTCAAAAAAAAATATGAGGTACTTAGTAAGATTCCATCGCTTTCATTCACAATTTGGGATTCGCTTCTGTTTTCGAGACATAAGCCTCTCGCTCGTCATTTTTTATCACTCTCCAAATCATCTAAACAAACGAAGAAAGCCCAGCAAGCAAACTTGAAGAACCAAGCTGAAACTTGTAGCATCCCCTCACTCTTCTATGAAATAATTGATATTTTAGGAGCTGTTAATGTAACTTTAGATGAAACCAAATCTGTGTTCTCAAAAAAAGCAGGGACTAAGTTTGAAGAACCAAGCTGAAACTTGTAGCTTCCCCTTTTTCTTCCATGAAATAACTGATATTTTTGGGGAAGATGGTGAAAAATAAAATTTTTAAGGGGCGATTACTCCCTTCAGCCTCCTCTAGATCCATCACTGTGTGCGGGAAAAAGCTATGGTCTGACCATTGGAAATGGAAAAGTCTGAAGAAGCTGTTGTTGGTTTTGAGCCCCAGTGATATATGGTTGTTATAACGATAATTTGGATGGTTGTATGGTTTTGAAGATGCTGGTTGCAGGATTCTAGGGATGGACTGAATGGTGCTGGAGAGGCAGTTACACCCTTAGAAATTTTAACTCCCATATAATTTAAGTTTTCTTTTTGTTTTTTTCTATCGATTATCTCAGTTCGTACCCCTAAATTTCTAATATAGCTCTCTAACAATTTGTACTTCCTGACATAAAATATTGCGTTCGTCCATGCGGATCCATTCTTCTATGCAGTGCTCTAGTTGGTTATGTTAGTTCTGTGGAGTTGAATATCAAAGATCTGAATTAGAATAAAAGCTGGCAAATAAATTGTATTCTATCATGGATGGAAGTCAACGCTGCGAAAACCCCTAGCGCCGTCATCGTGGATGCGATGGAGATCAACGTACCGACGGCCCGGCCGGAAGAAGGGCTGCCGGATTCGCCCGGAGAGGCTATCCATGGCGGGAGCGGCCTTAATACCGGGCCTTCGACCTTCTTCCACTTTCCCCCGCTAACTTCGCTTGAGAGGTCTGCTTCTCCTTTGGCGAGAGAGGATAAAAGGACGATCAAGCGCGTCAAGAATGTAAGTATTGACTGTGTTGAGGGATCGAAATCCTCGGTTAGGACCGATATGGATATGGATGATGCTGGAAACCCTACGAACGATGTTTCGAATGTGGGAACCCGCAAGGAATTGCCTGTGTCAGGAGTTGCACGTCCCTCCTATGCATCTGTCATCTCTGGTGGGATTGTTGGTGGTGGAGTGGGGCAGGATGCTTGGAATTTAGAGGAGATAGTTCTTGCTGATGATGATGTTCTTGTGGACCTTAAGGGATCCTTCCCTAAGATTCAGTTTACTGATAGAATACAGAAGCTCCTGGACCTAAATATGCGAAGGACGATGATTATCCGACGGCTGGGTCGGTCAATTGGCTATAGGGCTTTGATGAATCGATTGCCTTCTTTGTGGCAAATTTCAGGTTATTGATCTTGAAAATGATTATTTTGCCGTTAAGTTTTCCATGGAGGCGGATTACGTCCATGCTCTCACTGAGGGGCCTTGGACAGTTTATGGTCATTACCTTACGGTTCAACCGTGGAGCCGTTCCTTCTCCACCTTTGAATTACACCTGTCGCATGTTATAGTGTGGGTGTGCCTGCCTGGTCTTTCTTTGAGGTACTCCAAATCTTTGTTTCGTCATATTGCTAACAATATTGGCCAAGTGGTTCGTGTGGATTATAATATGGTGGCGGGAGAACGTGGGAAGTTTGCGCGTATTGCTGTAATGGTGGATCTATCGAAGCCTTTTATCCCTTGTATTGGTATAGATGGAGTGGTACAACGTCTGGAGTATGAGGGGGTTACAAAACGTTTGTTTTCAATGTGGATGCTATGGCCATTTAGAGGCGCAATGCAGGACTGAGTGTGCCAAGGGGTCATCGCAACAGCAGGTTACCACGAGGGAACTGAAATCTTTTCCTAAAGATGCAAGGTATGGACCATGGATGTTAGCGGAAAAGCGGAACCGTAAAGGGATGAGGTTGAATAGAGAAGCCCCACAGTCTTTCGGGGATGTGGTGCAGGGGTATGGGTCTCGTTTTAACGTGCTATTTCAATCGGATGACCAACTCCGAGATGAGGATGTATTCGGTGCTGGTAACGAAGGTGAACAGGCAAATGTTCAGCGTGTTTCCTCTAAACGGGCCACCGAAGTTGAAGATAGGCAAGACGGGGCACAAGAAGCCGGAAATAAGAGGGGATCGCGCAGTGGCAAAAAGAAGGTTAGTGAGACGGTGGTTAACCATGCTACTGAAATCAACCTAAGTGATGTGGTGCCATTAAAAGAGGGGCAATCCCCCACAGTTCTTCGGCTTAAGGCATCGGTTCCGACGGGGCATCATTCCGCGCTGGTTATTAGAGATGAGGGGGATTAGAGTAATGGCGCCAGGAAATGGAATGGAAAAATAAGGGTTGGTAGCTCTATGAAGGTGCTATTAGATACTTATCGAGCTAGCTTAAAGGTGAAGAAACATGATCCTTATCGTCCCCCCTGCAAGGCCTGTTTTAGCGGATTGGGTGCAAAATTTGGTGTCGAAAACCTCTACATTTGGTGAAGGTAGTAGCGCGGGTTCTGATCCGATTGATCTTGGAAATGTAAGGGGCCATGGTGTAGGTGTCGACGATATGGCTTTGGCTGCTGGGAGAACAGTTGTGGAGACTACGGGTCGTGCGGGTGTTGTTCTTGGTAAGGAGAACATCCCGCTAGCTCAGTAAGTGTTGTGGTCTCTTCTTTTTCCTATTATAGTTTTTAATGTTTACAACTATAATATGGAATTGTCAGGGGGTTGCTAGTCCACCTTTTCGTCGTTACTTTATGAATTTTGTCAGGATTCATCGCCCGCATCTCTTCGTGATCATGGAGCCTAGAATCAGTGGGTTTAGGGCTGATAAAGTAGTTCAACGGTTGGGATTTGGTAACTCGTTTCGTGTTGACGCTCATGGATTCAGTGGCCGAATTTGGCTATTGATATCCGTAAGGTGTCCAACCAGTTTATTCATGGGCGTGCGAGGCTTGTCTCCTCTCATCAATGGGCGCTTTTCACCATGGTGTATGCGAGCCCGAATGCGTCTAAGCGGAAGCATGTGTGGAAGGCTCTTAAGGTTCTCGATCCAGGACCGGACTTTCATTGGTTCTTGGGTGGTGATTTTAACACCATTCTTCTTCCTGAGGAGCGAAGTGGAGGCTCTCATGTGGTGAATGGAGGAAGCCACTTGTTCAATGATTTTGTCTTTGAGTGTGGTTTGCTTGAGGTGCCGTTTTCGGGTCCTTTATTCACTTGGGCGAGGGGTGACTTATCCGAGAGGCTTGACATATGCCTATTTAATGACAAATGGCTGGCTTGCTTTTCGAACACGCATATGGATCACCTTGCAAAGCTGGATTTAGACCATTGCCCCTTGCTTCTTCATACACGCAGGGACATTGGCTTGGTGCGTAATAGGCCGTTTTGGTTCTTGGCGGCTTGGCAGGACCATCCTGAATTTGTCGATCTTCTTGCGGAGTCTTGGGATCTAAATGGTGACATTTCAACTAATTTGCATCCTTCTCTTCGAAAGTGATGGAATGGAATGAGTCTACTTTTGGGCACATTGGCCACAAGAAGCACGAACTTCTGAAGCGTATTAGAGGAATTGAAAAAGCTCTATCTTCACGGCATTCGGCTTTTCTCGTAGAACTTTTGGATAAGCTGAAACGGGAGTTGGATGATGTTCTTGTTCAAGAGGAGAGTTTGTCGATTTAGAAGGCTAGATGCAGTTGGAATCTTTATGGTGATTGTAACATCAAGTTCTATCACTCTTATGCTATGAGCCAACGTCGGGCGAATACTGTTCTTCGTCTGCGTAATTCTACCGGGGTATGGTGTTCTGATCAAACGGTGATTCGGGGTATGGCTGTTGATTTCTATAGAACCCTTTTCTCGACTGATCATAGCTCAACCGATAGTTTTAATGTGCATGGGAATTTCTCTCGCCTTTCGCAAGCTCAATTGGAGGAGGTATCTAGACCGGTTACTGACGATGAGATCAAGAACATAGTGTTTGAGATGGGGCCTTTAAAAGCACCTGGTGTCGATGGGTACCATGCTACTTTCTACCAAAGGAATTGGGGGACCATTGGTCCTAATGTGTGTACATTCATTAGGCGAGTTTTCGAAGAGCAATCTTTTGATCAGTTGATTAACCGGACCTTGCTTGTTCTTATTCCAAAGGTTAATAGCCCTGAGTATATTCATCAGTTCCGGCCTATCAGTCTCTGTACTGTATTATATAAGATTGTGTCCAAGTTGATTATAAATCCCCTCAAGCCGTTTTGGAGAGCTGGATATCAAGTAACCAAACGAGCTTCGTCCCTGGTCGTAATATTTCTGACAATATTATTATGGCGCAAGAGGTGATCCATTTCATGCGTGGAAAGAAAGGGAAGATTGGTTGGATGGCAATCAAAGTGGACCTGGAGAAAGCGTACGATAAACTTGAGTGGACGTTTATTGATGACACATTCAAGGATATTGGTATTCCTGATTCTCTACGTAAGCTTATTATGCACTGTGTCTCTACAGTATCGATGCAGGTCCTTTGAAATGGCGACAAGTCTCAATCGTTTGCTCCAAGTAGGGGAATTCGTCAGGAGGACCCGTTATCCCCTTATCTGTTTGTCCTTTGTATGGAAAAATTGGCGCAGAGTATTAATCTTTCTGTTGGTTCTGGGGCGTGGAAACCTATTCGCTTGGGTAGAGCGGGCCCTGGTCTTCCTCATTTGTTTTTTGCGGATGACCTTGTATTATTTACGGAGGCTTCTACTTCTCAGCTTGAGGTTATACGCTTGATCATGGAGGAGTTTTGTGCTGCCTCGGGACACATAATAAGTATTCAGAAGATGAATATATATTTTTCTCGGAATGTGCCGTCTGATTTGAGACATATGATTAGCTCTTCTTTTGGTTTTTCAGAGGTTTCTGATCTAGGTATGTACCTTGGAGTGCCTTTGTTACGTAGTCGTGTTACTAAGGCCTCTTAGGGTTATCTTGTGCAGAAAATTAGAGATAGGCTAAATGGATGGAAAACGAAGATGCTCTCGCTAGCTGGGCGTATTACATTAGTGAATGTTGTTATTTCAGTCATTCCTTCATATACTATGCAAACTTCCCTTTTACCTAAAAGTGTCTGCAATGAAATTTAGAAGATCACGCGAAATTTTATTTGGAGTGGTCAGGAGTTGAGGAAGGGCGTTCATCTCGTGCAACGGAATGATCTTTGCAAACCGGTTGAGCATGGTGGGCTTGGGTTTCGGCAGTTAGGTGTTCAAAATGTTGTGTTTCTCATGAAAGTCGCCTTCGGTCTCCTCACGAAAAAGGACCAACTATGGGTTCGTGTGCTTCGTGCAAAGTATAAATGGTGGGATGGTGTTCCGGAATCTATTGTTAGAAGGAACTGTTCTCGGCTTTGGAAAGGATTAAGCATGGTTTGGGATGACGTTCGCACTAACATTGTGTGGAACCTTGGTAATGATTTGAGTGTGGATTTTTGGAGAGACCCGTGGATTGGGGATGTTGGCCCTTTGGCCGATCATGTGGTTGATGGTGCCAATCTTCCTTACTTATTTACTCATGTCAAGTCGGTAATCACGGCTGATGGTAGGTGGGATTGGTGTAAGTTCGTGGCTTTGCTACCTATACATATTCTTCTTAAAATTGCGGCGATTGCATCGCCAATTGAATCCACTATTGATGACTATCCTGGGTGGAAATGGCGGGATGATCGCCTTTTTTGTCAAATCGGCATATGATATGCAAATATCAAGTGATAATCTGGTTTCTTCTAATTTGTGGAAAGTGATCGTGAAGTACCCGTGCTTACAAAGGATTAAAATTTTCTTATGGCTATTAGCAAGGGGAAGAGTTCTTACCAATGTTGAGCGTGCTAGGCGGCACCTCACTCTTGACGATCGTTGTGGGATTTGCAGTGAGGAACCTGAGAGTTTGGATCACCTTTTTTGCACTTGTGCCCTTGCTCAGAGCACGTTGAGGAGTCTGGTTCGACTGGATAAATGGGCGGACTTTTCTACCTTGGAGTTTCCTGCATGGTTGAGTAGGAATATGGACGAATCTTGTGGATTTGCGGTGGATTCTGTTGACTGGCCTGTGCGTTTTGGTGCCGTCTTATGGTCCGTTTGGCTCCACCGAAACTTGCTGGTGTTTTCCCCGGATGAAATGCCTATGGAATCTGTCTTGGAGAGAAGCAAGTGCATCTTGGAGGAGTTTCGGGCGGTGAAGGTGCTGCAAGTGAGACATGGGTTGCAACCGTGTACCTTAACGCGAGGTGTTTCACGGTGGAAACCTCCATGTCAAGGGAGCTGTAAGCTTAACACGGATGGTGCTCGTTGCAATAGAAGTGGCATGGCTTCTTGTGGAGGTGTTATACGAGACACGGATGGGTCTTTGATCATTGGCTATTCGAAGTTTATTGGTGTTTGCTCGGTTATGGAAGCGAGACTTTGTGGTGTGCTCGAGGGCTTACGGCAAGCTTGGCATTTGGGCATACGACAATTGGAGGTTGATGTTGATAATAAGGTGGTTGTGGATTGTTTACGGGGTCATTGCGATGCTGCTGCGTTCTCCACGCTTGTGCAACACATTCGACAACTCCTTAAGCTAGATTGGTTTGTGACGTTTCATCACGTGTTGCGTGAGAGTAACCGGCTTGCGGACGGGTTGGCCAAGTGTAATTCATCGAGCTCGTTTGATACTGCCATATTCCATACTCCTCCTGCGGAGTTGTGTTCTGTTTTCAATGAGGATATTGCGGGTTTAAGCTCATAGCGTTGATGGTTGTGTGGGGCGTGTTGTACGTCGTGTGTTGGTATGATTTGTTCTATATTACTACGTGTACTCTTTTCCCCCATTTAGGTTAAGAGGTTTTTAATGAGGCACGTAGCAATATCCTTTCTTTTATAAAAAAAATCTAAATTAGGATGATTGTAAAGAGGGTTCTTGATTATGGAATTGAAGTTCTCCCGTTGGTGGTTTCCCTCCTCGATATGAATTACATAATTATTACTAATTAGTATAATCTTTTACGTAACGTTGGAACCCAATCCGAAAAATTAAGAAATGATGAACAAAATAACATATTATACATTGGAACACTTAGGAAATTCATTCATACATCACATGCATATAAAACTCAAATACTTACTGCTAAAATCAGACTTAGAAGAACGACGTTGACTACAACAAGTACATAAAACGGATAACCATCGATTAATATGATAGAAAGAGCTGCTCCTCTTCACATATTTCTCACTGCCTCATGGCTCATGCTTTCTGCTGATTCTCTCTGGCTATCAGCTCGCTGGTTATAAAAACAAAAAAAACAAAACAGAGTAAGTAATGTCAGCAAATTTCTCTAATTCAAAACAGATTTATAAGATATAATGAATGTTATCGCAACCGGAGAGCGGCAGTGAGTTGAGCGGCTTGGTTGAAGTCTTGGTTTTCCCTGGCTTTCAGAATTTGGAACATTAAAGCAAGGCGGAATTGGGTGCTCATGCTCTGCTGCATTATCATGTTCGTCTCCTTCCGAAGCTGCTCGCATTCCATTTCCACGGCCTCGAATTTTTCTCTCACTTGTCTTTGCCCTTCTTTGATCTTCCCTTGTTCCTTACTTATTTCTTCCATCTCCGACCGCAGCCGCTTCATCCGCCGCCCAAGGTTTTCCGACTTTCCGCTCTGCCTAAGTAAAACTACATGTTAAAAAACAATTCATTTCGACTTTCCAACTCTACAAATGATATGGACACATAAAAAAAAAGAGTAAAATAAGAAATTACAGGGATTGTAAAATACCCGGTGATGGTTTTTGAGGGAAATGCGAGAATGGGGTTTAAATTTAATAAAAGGGGGGGAAAGGGGAGACTTGTGTTTGCTCGGAGTATTCATCGTAAAACCACTTCTTCCTTGTTGCTTTTTCCTCCCGTTTGTTTATTTATTTATAACCCAAAATTTAGGTACTAAGTTGATCGGCCGATTTCTAACGTTTTATTTGCTAAGATCGCGAGTCCTCGTGCCTCTCGAACGAGAACGACTATTATATTTCTATTGGATCCATTGAAGTCTAAACTTCTGTCCTCAAAATGATATTTTAATATTCTATATGGCCTAATCGGATTATCCGCTTTATTATTTTATTTACAATTTTCATTTATCAGACAACTTACCCTTTACTTTTTAAAAAGTATTTTTTATTTCGGAGAAAAGATCACGTTGTCTCATTAAAATTAGATAGACGTCATAAAATTAATTAATATATGAAGGATTCAGTTGGGCAAATATACCAATAATATTACATATATATGAAAAAGGATTCACAAGAGAAGGTTTGTATTGGTGCGTGAGCGCCTCAACGAACTCATGTCTTTGGATTCTTCATCTCATCTTCTTCAACTGCTGCAATTGAACCATAAGAACCCAGAATTGTTCATATATATGTAATATTATTGTTATATTTGGCCCAAGTGAATCCTTTTTCTTCTTATTTTTAAATATTCATTTTTCAGTTGGCTTCATCGATTAAATGAATGAGAGTAAATCCAGCAGTTATGCGGTCTTAAAAGGCCAGATCCGGCGACCGATTACGTCGGAAATGGCTTTGAAAGACAGGGGCTCTGATCGGATTATATTCATAGATAAACAAGGCTGGTTCGATATCTCAATCGGTTAGACGAGGCTAAATCTAGCTGTTATGGGATTCGGCAACCTGAAGTGTGTCGGTTTTGATCTTGAAACACGGCGAGTTTTTGACCAGATTTGTTTTACCGTATGCCAGTGACAACATCTCCGCCGTAAGAGGTGGAGATATTAAAGAAGAAGAAGGAGAAGAAGTTTAATTACTATAATTTTGTAGAAAATATAAAGACAAAGGGCTAAGCGGCTACTTGCCTACTTATACAGTGGGGACGAGACCCGCATCAGGCATATTAAATAAAAGGTTAAATTATGGTCACTCAATTACAAGTAAAGTTGTATTTAAGTCACTCAACTATTAAAAGTCACACTTGAGTCACTCAATTATGGATAAAGTTACATTTGTGTTACTCAATTATTAAAGGTTATATTTGGGTCACTCAATTGCGGGTAAGGTTATATTTGGGTCACCCTTCATATTTAAAAATATATATCAATTTCATTATTTTTTTCTTCCAAATCACTTGTATACCCTTATTAACACTAGAGTACTTCATTTGAAAATTATTAATTAATCTAATACATAAATTGATATATATTTTTTAAAATATGAAGGGTGATCCAAATGTATCTTTACCTATAATTGAGTGACCTAAGTATAACTTTAATAATTAAATGACCTGAATGTAACATTATCTATAATTGAGTGATTCAAATATAATTTTTAATAATTAGGTAGTTAAATGTAATTTTATCTATAATTAAATGACCTTGATTATTGTTTACCCTAAATAAAAAGGCAGAGCAGAGGGCGGTGCGGTGGTCCTACCCTACCGCGTTTTGTTGCATGCTAATCCTCAGAAAAGGAAAAGTGATGCGTAATTCTAGAATTTAAACATCAGTGGCCGCTGGCCGGCGGCCGCTACAATTCAAAAGTCAAAACCATGGCAATTAGGATTTTTAAAATACTATGCACGTGTCAACTCCGCTGTGCCTTGTAATTCAATGTTCAGTAGTGTTTCTTCTCGCGCGAGTCGTGTAGTTTCATTATCAGAAAGAGGAGGAAATCGCGCGATCATTGCGATTGTGGGTCCTCACAATTTCGGATAATGACGGAGAAATGAGAATCACATGATCGTTCTTGTGTCGTCATCTTTGTCAATATAGTTTACGAGCAATTTTGGGGGCAAAAACTCATTTTTAATAAATATTTATGTTTTTGGCTCTCTCCTACTTTTATTTGGGAAAATATCCCAAACTTGCCACGTCGGTTAACCTCGCGTTCTGTGGAACGCGACGTTTGATATTGCGTTCTGCATAACGCGAGTTCAGTCTATGTTGCCTCGTTGTTTGGATTAACGATTTTACGGAATATCGCGTTATGTAGAACGCGAGGTTCCCGAGAATTTGAAAGGGCGGCTGAATATATCGCGCAGACCTCGCGTTCTGCAGGACGCGAGTTCTGTGCAAACCTGGGCTGAAGAACTAGGAAAAACAAGCGTGGGTAGGCCTGTTCGAGCCCAATTTCGGGCGTGTAAATCGTATATTTTTAGCGAACATCGAGTTTGGGGTCGTAGTACTGGAAATTGTCTATCATATGACACCAGCACGGTTAATTTCCATCCATTCTACACTAGTTTAAAATGGCTTCAAAAACCCTATGCTATCATCCTTTTTTGAATGAAGTTACCTTTGAACAAATGTCGATAGGCATGTTCGAGCAGAATTTCAAACGTATAAATTGTAAATTTTTAGCTAACATCGAGTTTGGGGTCGTAGTACTAGAAATTCTCTATCGTATGACACCAACGCGGTTAATTTCCGTCCATTCTACACTGACTTAAAGTCGTTTCGAAAACGCTATCATAACATATTTTTTTGAATGATTGAAAATATAAGATGACCTACTGTATAAATCAAATTAGACTGACTTTATTGATTCGATTGTTATGGCGAACTCGCATAAATAAATTACAAATAATTAATTAAGACGAGGGGCTGAGCGATTAGGACACATAGGCTTTGTGTGTCCAGGATTTAGGCATACACTACAATGCTTCTTTTGTCCGGTTTTTTCTCGATGTTCGACCATATCCTCGGTACAGTGTATTCTTGTAGACCGTGGACGTCCTTTGGCTCTTAGTAGTGCTGGATCTGGGCGTATAGTCGGTTCAGTGTCCACGGCATTCGGATCAACCTCATTTCCGATTGGAGGAAACTCTTTTTTGTAAACCTTAAACACCGTTTTGAGTAAGTATACCGGATCAACCGAATGCATGTATTGTATCTGTTGGTTTGTGCAAGCAGCAATGGCATGTACGCACAGGTATTTGAATGTTTGGAAAATTCCACACTCGCAGGTTCTTGCCCTCAGATCCACCACGTACGCGTTGTGTCGAATGCCTTCCAACCGCCTGGAAAATTCTAAAACACGAAACTTGTGTCCTTCTCGCGAGAAAAGAGTTGCAGTCATCTGTCTTGATTGGCCCAATTGAGTATGCAATTTTGTGCGAAAATCCGGATGGACTATGTGTCCACCTGCCATATACTCAGTTGCTTGTCTTCCCAAGGTTGCAAATAGGGTAACCAAACGATAATAGGTCGTTTTGACAATGGAAGTGATAGGCAACTGCCGCACTTGCTTCAGTGATGAGTTCACTGCCTCAACCAAGTTCGTTGTCATGTGACCATAGCGTTTACCCTCGTCATACGATCGAAGCCATTTTTTCCTCGGGATTTTTTCAAGGTATTCTGAGCCATGTTTGTTTCTCGCTCTCAGTTCCTCGAGCACCTCATCCACCTCTTGTTTGTAGTGCGAGTTGCCTACGGGATGACAGTTGAATAGTTATGAGCGAATAACACATGCAAAAAGGTCGTAAATGAAAGTGAGCAACAAGTAATATAGTAAATGAAAATGACATAAAGAGCGTACCCATTGTGAGCACCATTTCACGTTCATCACGGTTCTTGAATTCTGAAAATACCAATAAAGCTAAAATGACTAAAATGCCCCTAAGGGTTGAAGCATGACTCATGTATGTCGATCACTCCTGATATTAATGTAAGGATGGAAGTTTTTCCGCACAAAATATAAGTTTGACTACTCCGTGACGAGTCCTATGGTGAAATATGAAAGTAACCGTTCAGATATACGATACAGTTTGATACATTAGTATGGTTGGTTAGTACTGCAAGGTTGAGATACGTTAGTTTGAATGGTTTTGGAGCCTCGATAAACTTCTGAAAATCTTAAATAATATAAATCGTCATTATATCATTATTGGGCTAAAATTTCAAAATCGCCTCTGATAGTTAAATGACCAAAATGCCCTCGTTGGCCAAAGCAATCAAAATAGCCACGAATGTATTTTGATATCGTGAAAGATCTTGACATAGAAATCTCTGAATGCCAGGTTGGAAACTTGATAAGCAAATAGAAATCTCGGGCCATTGTTTATGCCTTGTTGGTATAAATTACCAAAATGCCCATATGTAATAAAATGACCATAATGCCCTTGTAGGCTTAAATGACTAAATCACTCATGATGCGTCTAAACTCTCAAAGATCTTGATGTATCACCTCCTAAATATCCGGGTTAAACTGTTAGTACGAACCCCTTTTAATAGGGGCCTCATTTCAGAAATTCGTTCAAATTGTCAAAAGTTTAATGTGTCATCTTCCGTAAATGTCAAGTATCTCCAAGAAATGATCTGTCCCACTTAGTGTGTTCCATGTGTGTTACATTTAGTTGAATGTGTTATATGATTATTACATATTAGTAAACAATCTAATGACTTAATTATGAACGATGATATGCTTGATGAAATGGTGAACTAGACATCTGATAACATTTTCTGCCTACTCGTAGTAAGTCCGCTTGATCTGTATACTTAGTATATGATTGTTCTATGTGGTTATTTGACCTGTGATATTATTGTTTGTCTGCATGATGTAAGTAATAGTATAATCTGTTAGCTTGACCTATGATGGTACACTCTGTTTGCATGATGAATGATGATATCGTTTGCTCAATGGTATGCTCATATACGTGTCTAAAGAGCATGAACTTCTATTTCTGATACTCCGAATAGAATATGTCTGTCACATGTATTCTGTTACTCATGTCTCGAATCTATACACCGATTATTATCTGGGGTATACTGTTGGGTTACGTCATGAAGTTTCTGTAGGTGCAACCCTGATCCATCTGGTAAATCCTTATGGACTCAAGGTCTCCCCTTGGGTAGGTGCTGATGCTTTAGCACGGGTAAATCCTTATGGACCTAAGGCAGCCCCTTAGGTGGCACATATGCCCATCGGGCCTAAGGTAAGTCCTTGTGGATGTAGTTCTGGGGGACTGCATATTGGTGTAAGGTTGGAGGGTAGTTGCTAGTAAACTCTTGTATGTACTTGAACATTTGCATTGTATTGTTATGTGTCCTTATGATATGATTGGTATGCATTTATGCATGTTTGATATGCACCTAATGGAACACACTAGACATTAAACTCGTTGTTTCTATCTTCGTAATCTATTAGCTTGTTTAATTTCCGGTTGTTACTCGATGACTGAATAAAGAACAAGTACCATTATTCTCAAGTATAACGTTACCCTGAAATAACGGAAAGGAAAAGAGGACTGTTACTACTTAGAACATCATGAAAATGTTATGCCTACTATATATATGCATGAGCTTATAGCATCTTTTGGTAGTTTTGTATTACTGAGCTTTTCCAAGCTCACGTTGTTTTTACCATCGCATGTTCAAAGAATATATCACGGTATAATATTTGACATCACTGTTCGGAGTTCCCTCGACGTTGCCTCTAGAGTACGGTATTGTATAGTTAGTGGGCATGTATGTTATGTATTGTTTTATGATAGTGTCTGTAAAACATTTTCTGAAATTTTTGTTATGTGTTTAAACGACTTCTTAAAGTGGTATTTTAAACACAAGTTGATTTTTACGGTATAACAAGTGTTCAAAAAATGTTTTTATGCGTATTTTCATTGTGGGTCGCTCTTGTGACCCTAATGTGACTTCCTAAGATCTGTTATAACGCATAGGCAGGTCTAGGAGGTTATAGGTTACATAATATATAAAATATGCATATTTATACAATTATACTGACAAAATTTTAGCATCATTGTTAATTTATTCTCTTACCCAAATATTTTTCGAATATTTTTATTGTCTTGGAAAATAAAAAATTAGTGGTAAATTTTAATATATTTCCCTCCCAAATATTAGCGGATTTATTTTACTATGGGAAGTAAAAAATTCAACCTTAATTGTCAATTATTTCCTATTCTCAATTTTATACATTAATATTTTTCTTCTTCAAATATTTCAAAATTCAAACTCTAGCTTATTTTTCACTATATTATTAGATTTGATATTTTTAGTAAGAAAAGTTAATAAACCATTACCATGACCGAACCGAACCGAATATTTCGGTTAACTGGTCAATCGATTAACCGGTTTAATGGTTAAGATTTAGGGTCGAGAATTAAGCAACCCACAATTATCGATTATCCGAAATAATTTTTTAATAGTTAACCGAATCTGATTTTATACACCCCTACTGAGGTAGATAATATTTTTATAGAAAATGTTGTTCGAGTTAATATGATTAATTTAGTTGGCCGTGTGTCTGTTAAAGTTTTAATAAAAATCAAAGAACGAGTTTCACTAACAATCCCAATTGATTTTTTTTGGTCATAAACAATTCCATTTGATTTCATTCAGAGAAAAAATGTTGTTTGATGATCTATATATTTATTGAGGGCCATTTAAAAAATTTCAAACTTAGACGGCTAAAACTAACTTATATATTTTTAGAGGTTAAAAAATAATTCTATCATAATTTTTTTTAATTTAATATTGTGTGGGGCCATGACCTCCACTGATCCTCTACAATTCTACCATTATATATATATAATGACATCAATTGTGAAAATAAATTTTAGTCTTTTAGATATATATTATCCTCGACAAAAACTCAATTCATGCCGAAGGATGAAATTAGAGTGAAATTCGTGTTCAATAGTTATATAGGAAGGGTAGAAATGTAATATAATAGTATAAAAATATTAAAGTAGAAAAGTTCCATTAGGCTGGCGAGACGTTCAAATCATGTATTACAAATTTACAATAGTCGAATTTGATTTGATCGATAACTTGAGTTGTTGGAACTCTATTCAATAATTATAAAATTAAATTATTTTTTACTCGAATTTAAATAATTTACGAAAATAAATTTTTTATTTACACCCTAGTTTCGTCCCTATCCATTTTTTTTAAATTATATTTTATTCAAATTAGAATACCATTAGCAAGAGCCTCATTAGAAAACCTCTCTAACCCTATACGGAGAAAAAAGAGTGCATCTTGCTAATGAGGTACATAACTAACGGAGTACAAACACAAATACAACGAAAATACCCACTTCTCACTAGAACTTAATACCAACTGTTCCTGCTGTATTTGTCACTTTTGAGTTTACAAAACTTAACTAAATCCACATTTTTCCATCGAAACGGTTTTGCACTATTTATGCCCTTCTTCGCAAGCTTATCGGCAGTGTGATTTGCTTCCCTCGGAGTCCACTGGATATACCAATCTAAGTCAAAACAGCAGTTGAGAGTTTCATTAATAATTCCAGCAAATATTCCCGGAGCATAATTTGGATTTCAAAGCCATTCTGCACACCATGCGCAATCCGTCTCTAAAATTAACTTGTATGAACTAGCTAAATTTAGTTCTTTGAACACAACAATCGCTTCCTTCAACGCCAGAAGTTTCGCAGAGGTAGCATCAATATGCCGGAAATTTTTAGAAAACATTACAATAGAGACGTTATTCCAATTCCTTAAAATGCCTCCATACCCTTGTCTAAAGAACGAGTATTAAGAAAGAAAGGAAAAGGATAAAGTACACATACGATAACTGAACTTTAGTAAAAAAATAAAATGGTAACCAAGTTTTCAAAAATCACAAAATAGCAATTAAACTTTATGTTTTATAACAAAATAGTAACTAGACGTTAAATGTCGTTTAAGTGACTGTTATAAAATTTGGTATAATAACACATTTAGTCCTTCATATTTATACATTCAATTAATTTAGTCCTAATTTGAAACAATTCACTAAATTTAGCCATCGTTATTTACGCATTTTTTCAATTTGGTCCTTAAAGAAAAATTTCAAAGTATTGTAACATGATAAATAATTACAACTAAATTTTTATAAGAACTCGAAAACTCGACTCGACTCGAATCGAAAAAATTTCAAATAAAGTTTGAGTTGTAAAATATGACGCGTCAACTCGAATAACTCAAAATTTTTTGACTCAACTCGATCGAACCCTCATCTCTATCTTAAGATATGACGCGTCAACTCGAATAACTCAAAATATTCGAATATTCTAAATCATTTTTCCTTTTAAATCGAATACTTTTTAAAATATAATATTTAATATTTAATATTTTCATATTTAAATCACATCGAATATTTAATAACTACTTTAAATATTCAATTTAATTTAAAAAATTCGATTTAAAAGAAAAATATTTAAAATATCCGAATATTTAATAATTTTTTAAATTTTTTATTTTAAATATTCAAATATTTAAAAACTACTTTAAATATTTATTAAAAATTCAAATATTTTAAATCAATTTTTTCTTGTAAATCGAATATTTTTAAATTAAATCGAATATTTAAAGTAGTTATTAAATACTCGATGTGATTTAAAGGAAAATGATTTAAAGTATTCGAATACTTTGAGTTATTCGAGTTGACGCGTCATATCTTAAGATAGAGGTGAGCGTTCGATCGAGTCCAGTAAAAAAAATTCGAGTTATTCGAGTTGACACGTCATATTTTACAACTCAAACTTTACTTGAAATTTTTTCGATTCGAGTCGAGTTTTTGAGTTCCTATAAGAATTTAATTAAATATTCGAATATTTTAAATCAATTTTTTTCTTTTAAATCGAATATTTTTAAATTAAATCAAATATTTAAAGTAGTTATTAAATATTCGATGTGATTTAAATATGAAATATTAAATATTCTATTTAAAAAAATATTTGATTTAAAAGAAAAATTGATTTAAAATATTAGAATATTTCGAGTTATTCAAGCTGACGCGTCATATCTTAAGATAGAGGTGAGCGTTCGATCGAGTTGAGTAAAAAAAATTCGAGTTATTCGAGTTTACGCGTCATATTTTACAACTCAAACTTTATTTGAAATTTTTTCGATTCGAGTCGAGTTTTTGAATTCCTATAAAAATTTATTTAAATATTGGAATATTTTAAATCAAAATTTTTCTTTTAAATCGAATATTTAAAGTTATTATTAAATAATCGATGTGATTTAAATATGAAAATATTAAATATTCTATTTTAAAAAATATTCGGTTTAAAAGAAAAAATAATTTAAAATATTTGAATATTTCGAGTTATTCGAGTTGACGCGTCATATCTTAAGACAGAGATGAGCGTTTGATCGAGTCGAGTCAAAAAATTTCGAATTATTCGAGTTGACGCGTCATATTTTACAACTCAAACTTTATTTGAATTATGTGTGAACTATGTTCCTGCCACACATCAAATTGCTGATGGTTTCACTAAACCATTGACACGAACGATGTTTGAAGCTTTCAGAGACATAATTTGCGTCAAGAAGCTTGAAGAAGCAGGGGGAATGTTGAATGAAGGAATGCATGCATGACCTCAGCCATGCAACGTCACGAAACCTCTCCAGTACACGTGTCTTGTGATCACTGCCATTAGCTGTCAGGTTGTTAGGGTTTATAACAAACCTCTCCAGCTCATACAATAGATGTACACAACATGCCTATCCTCATGCTTTTTTGTATATAAACACCCATGTGTATCGACTCAAAGTATGAATGAAATCATCCTCTTTACACGTCTTGTTTGTATAATTCAATAATATGTTACTTGTAAGTTGCAACAACATAATATGTTCTTTTTAATTAAAGGGATAGACTCATACATGTCAAATGAAATAGACCAACGTACAATCTGACCCATGAATTTTATTTACATGAAAAATATGTAAAAAAAAATTATAGCAATGATTTAATCTGTCACATCAGTTTGTTCTAACATCCCTAGTGAGTGTTAATGGTTGAGTGCTTATAATGTGATAAATTGAAAACATTAATGATTGCAATAGAACAAAAATCCTCTCCTCTAATCATGTTTTTTTAAGGATTGTAAAATTATTTGACCCTGATATGACCTAGTGTGCCTTAATCCGACTCGATTGAAGTTTTCTTTTTGAATTTCAGAGCTCGGGGTGTGACGGAACGGGTATAAAAATGCTTAGGGTTGGGGTGAGTTCGAGTATAAGGTGAAAATTTTTCACCCCGTCCTGTTCGGTATATTTTTATTATATTTATTAAATTATAAAAATATCACTATATATAAGCATTTTTATGAATTTCAAGTTATTTTTTAGTTTGTGTTTATCTTAAATTTTTGTTAGATATTGTTCAAGTTTTAACATATCTAATTCTGAAGGTCAATGGTTCGAGTTTATTCTCTTAAATATGTATTTTTTTCATGTGAGTAATTTAATTATGTTTTTTATATAGTTTTAAAGTCATTGAAATTTATATTTTTTGAATGTGATTGTGGTTCGATTGGATCTAACATTTATCGTCTACGAAATTTAATATATTTTTAAAATTTTCAAGTTGGGTCGGGTTTAAGAGTTTGTGTGTCGGGTCAGGTTGGGTAAATTAATATTTAATTTCGGGGTGGGACGAGATTGGTTTTAGGAGTTTTTAGATCGGGGCGGCCAAAAACCCGCCCCGTTGCCATCTCTACTCCCTTTTTATGTCACACACTAAAAAACACTAAAAATTAAATTCTAGACCTTAAACCTAAACCCTATATCCTAAACCCTAAACCCTATATCATAGAGTTACATTCTACCCCTAATTTTCTAAACCCTAACTCCAACTCCAAACTTAAACCCTAAACTCTAATTTTTTTAGAAAAATTAATGACACCAAAAAAGGCATAATTTAGGGTAGAATTTCCCTCCATTCATTGCAATATAATTTTTAAAAATTTTAGTGACTAAACATAAATTCAGACAGATATAAGTGTGCATCTGTGTAGTACTGTAGTTTCATCTGAGAAAACCGAGAGAAGGAAACGATATCTATATCAATATCGGTTTAAACAGAAAACAGTCATAAGAATCCATAACTGACAAAATTAAGGATGTTTGGTTTATGCAGTACTAAATTAATGGATTGGCCCAGAAATCATCCACAGGATCATAGTAGTGTTCATGGTGGCTGTGCCACAACTGAGAATTTGGCGACACTGCTTCACAATCAAAACCTTCAGCTATTAATGGCTGCTCCAAAAAACTCAGTATCTCCCAATAGTTTTCCGATGAAACAAAAGTATCCCTCATGCTATAGCTGTTATCAACATCCAAAGTTTGGTGGCAGCCTGATGGTTCTGGAAAGTCGGCCATTGTAGGAATATTCAGCAAGCTTGAGGAATCAGCATCATCAGCTGAATTCTGCTCATTACTGGAATGAGTTTCTGTGGTTGCTGATGCTGAGTTGTTATTCTCTAATATTACCCTTTTCTTCAGGCGAGTGTTCCAGTAGTTTTTGATATCGTTGTCAGTTCTGTTCGGAAGCCTTGCGGCAATTGCCGACCATCGATTTCCGAGCTGCTTCTGAAGGTGGATTATGGTATCTTCTTCTTCCCTGGTGAAGTTTCCACGCCTTATATTAGGCCTCAAGTAATTCATCCAGCGTAGCCTGCAACTCTTCCCTGATCTTTGCAACCCTACAAATCAAAACCAACTGCATGTAATTAAAGTTTTTCATTACATCTTGTTCATTAAAGTGATGAACATACTCATACCAGCAAATCTGGGCATCTCATTCCAATTCCAAATGCCATATCTCATGATATAAGCAATCAGCTTCTGGTCTTCATCAGGAGTCCATGTTCCTTTCTTTACATATGGTTTTCTCACCATCTTTCAGAATTCAGACTACTCTGCAGCTTAATTCTTCAACCACTTGTAGAACCTGAATCGCTCAATTAGTTCCATCTCTATTTATATCGGCTGAGTGGGAAAAAAACTTGTCAAATACGCGGGGTTAGCAAGTAAGCAATTAATTAATTAATTAATTACTAGGTTTCTTCCTAGATCGTGGCTTATGTTTGAATCCCATTCACAGTAAACAGTTTACTTGAAAAAAACGAAGTCTTTTTCTATTCCGTTTATAATATAAGTCAATCATCCATTAGTGTACATTGCATGCAACTGTTAGGAAAAAAAACAAGAAAGTGTTAGTGTTTTGTCTAAAATATGGGGCTATGATAGATGTAATCAGATAATTAATTTTTTGTTATTGGAATTAGGTTAAGCGGCAATCTAAAATTAATAATATCAAGGAACACGGTCTAAAATGTGTACTTTCTAGGATCTAGCAACGGGAAAATCCCGAGTCCTATAATATTCCAAGGATAAAAAGTTTTTAGTTTTCTATGTAAAAGGTATGGAATTATATTTTACTATAATTTAATTATTTTTTCATCTTTATATTTTCTTATTTTCAATTTTTTATAATATAACCTTAACGGCGGATATTAAATATGTTACTAACAAGTGCACTCCTAAGAAGAGGAAGCAAATTCAAGTCTTAGAGACGATATTATTGGGAGGGACAGTTTTGCCCCTCGAACATGGATAGTAAGTAAGTCTTATTATTAGGTCTCGAGTTCGAGGCCTTGTGTATACAAAAAATCTCATCTTGGAAATTCACCCATCAAGGCTAGGTGTTCATCCTTTCAAATTTAGGGTGTAATGGTTATGTATTTAGGTTTTAGATCTTATAATTTTTTTTGAATATGCTTATGTTCATCTTTTCAAAGACGGCACACACAACATGCATTACTGGTGTTCTAATCCAGGTCCCAAGGGATGAGCTTTAGATCTTATAATTTAAATATGAAAGGTTGTGTAATTTTTTTACGCAACTTCTATATCTATAACTCATATTTTAATACACAATGGATATAAAGTAAAAGGGTTAACTACACCACTGACCACTGAATTAATTGGGGATTCCTATTATAGTATTTTAATTAATTAAAATAAAATTAAGTTCAAATTGATTTAATAAGTAAATAACATGGACCAAATATGTAATTTTAAAAATTTCTCGTAAGTTGCCACGTGGCAGTTCCGTCACCCCACCGTTAGGTTTTTAACGGCGATGGTCAAAATAGGTTGATTTTATAAGTTCGGTGGTTTGATTGTCGAGTTCGTTAGTTCGGTGGTCAGTGGTGTAGTTAACCCAAAATAAACTTATACGATTCTTCTTTAAATTCTAAAATCAAAATCCCTAAACTACAATCCTAAATCATAAATTCCAAACCCTACAATTTAAATACCTAACCCCTAAATTTAACAAGCATGTAAAGTTTGTCCAAGCTTGTGTATCAAAGTTTTTCTTTATTGTAGATTTAGTTTGTATATTCTAATTTGATATTTTAAGTCACGGTAATTTAATCATATTATATGAGTCAAGAATGAAATTTCAAAATTCAAAAAGAGTAGAGATCAAAATCGATTAAATTCGAGTATATAAATTAAATCCACAACATAATATAGAAACGGTATTTGTGTTTTCTTTCAAGAAATTCAAAGGAAAAGTGTAACTTTAGAATAAAAGAAGAATCTATAAAGAAACGGGCTATTTGTCGTCCACAAACTTCAACCACTCTCTTTTTAAGTTTTAAAGGTATTTTCGCTCTAATTTGTTTATAAGTGCAAAGATGAGAGGAAAAAGAGAAAAAGTATAAAATAGAAGAAGATAGAAATGGAGGTTGAAGCTGCAATGAAAGAGAGAGGGGTGATTCTGGGTGATTGTCCAAATTTATTATAGTATTATTACTACTATCATAATCATCACATCTTTCCTGGTTTAAATATACATTTATATCTGAATTATACGTTTTCTTTCAAGTTGATATTTAAAGAGTTTTTACTCTTAAGTTGGTACATAAATTTTATACATTATTTTAAATTGGTACCTAAATAATTTTTTGCTTCCAAGTTGGTATTTGAATTAGACACATTCTCTCAAGTTAGTACCAAAATTTATACATCCTATTAATTTGGTCCTAATTCAAAATAAATCAATAAATTTAATCACCTATATTTAAAAATTATACCAATTTACTCTATATTCTTTATCTTAATTTGCTTTTTTCTTCTCCAAAAATATCATATTACTTTCCTGATATAATAGAATCTTACCAATAATTTGTTGTTGTTTTACGGTAAAATGCAATTATTTGGCTGTTTTTTTATCTGATGGACTCGTATGGTCTGCCGGTATCGCAAAAAATGACTATATTGATATAAATTTGAAATATGAAGGTTAAATTTATTGAACTGATTCGAATTAAGACCAAATTGATTAAAGATATAAATATTGATACCAACTTGGGAGAAAATACCTAGTTCCAGGGACGAAGCTCCCTTGAGGCCCAAGGGGCCCCCGACCCCTGTTATAAAAGTAAATATTAGATAGATTTTGGTCTAATAACAATTTGGCCCCTGTAAAAATAAATATTTAAAATAAAATAATACAAGAATTTATTAAATATATAATTAAGTAGAGGTTGAACTTAAAGAAGAATGAGCCTGAATTCTCTATTTTTTTGGTCCAATAACAATTTAGGTTGTTATAAAGTTTAAATATTAGACAAATTAGGCCTTATCTCATAAATTTTGAGTTTGAATACTTAATAAGCTCTTACATTTTTAAAATTCAATATTTTGACCCCTGCCATTGTACGAACCTGACCTGTCCCTGCCTAATTCAGATACTAACATAGAACCAAATATACTTTACATATTAACTTGGGAGAATATGCGTAATTTGTGTACCAACTTGAAAACAAAAAATCTTTAGACGCCAACTATCACGAACGTTTAGGTCCCCGTTTAAAAGTCTAATATTGTTTAGGCTTCTACTCTTTGTCATTAAAATAAAAGAACTTGGCTTGCGTTCTAGAAATTTGAGAAAAATGAAACGCTATCCATTTCAATATCGGATAAAGTATGTCACTATATGTATCTGACACAAACCAAAGCTGAAATCGAAATACCAAAATAAAACAAGGATCTTAGTTCAGGCAGTACTAAACTAATGGATTGGCCCAGAAATCATCCACAGGATCATAGTAGTAGTCTTCACTGTGGCTGCGCCACAACTGAAGATTTGATTCACAATCGAAACTTTCTCCCATTAATGGCTGCTCCAAAAAACACAGTATTTCCCAATAGGTTTCGGATGAAACAAAGTTGTCCATAGTATAATTGTCATTTACTTCCCCAGTATTGTTAGAGCCTGATGTAGAAAAAGTAGTATAACCAGCTGGTGGGAACTCATCCGTTGTAGGAATATTCAGCAAGCTTGAGGAATCAGTATTAGACGAATTGGTTTCAGTAGGCGATGTAGTTGCTGATGCTGAGTTGTTATTCCCCAATATTACCGATCTTTTCTTCAACCGAGTGTTCCAGTAGTTTTTGATATCGTTGTCAGTTCTGTTCGGCAGCCTTGCGGCAATTGCCGACCACCGATTACCGAGCTGCTTCTGAAGGTGGATTATGGTTTCTTCTTCTTCCCTGGTGAAGTTTCCACGCCTTATATTCGGCCTCAAGTAATTCATCCAACGTAGCCTGCAACTCTTCCCTGATCTTTGCAACCCTACAGATCAAAACCAACTGCATATAATTAAACCTTTTTCATTACAACTTGGTCATTAAATTTAAAGTGATGATCATATTCATACCAGCAAATCTGGGCATCTGATTCCAGTTCCAAATGCCATATCTCATGATATAAGCAATCAGCTTCTGGTCTTCATCAGCAGTCCATGTCCCTTTCTTTAGATATGGTTTTCTCACCATCTTTCAGAATTCAGACAACTCTGCAGCTTAATTCTTCAACCACTTATGGAACTTGAATGTTGAATCTCTATTTATATCGTTTGTAAATAATGTGTCAAAGCCGTGGGTTTGTAAGTACGATCCTTCCTAGATTGTGGCTTCTGGTTACACGAGTTTACCTGGAAAAAAATGGCTCTGGCTCAGTCTTTTTTTATTCTGCTAATGGCATTGGATTGGTCAATTAATCCGCCATTGTACTCTCTAATTAAATATTATTTTTTATTATATAGTATATGAGTTAGTAATACATTTATTTTAACAAAAAGTTTATTATTCTATGCACATGCGGTGGAAATAAAAAAGTTTTCATAGATGGCCCAATTTTATTTAGGGAATTCATTTAGGGTTTAATGTTTAGGGGTTTAAGTGTAAGAGTTTTGAATTTAGGGGTGTGGTTAGAATTTAGGATTTATGGTTAAAATTTAAGGTTTATAAGTTCAAACCTAAATCTCTAACCATATTATCCTAACATCTAAACCCTAAACCCTAAATTTCTAAACCCATAACTCTTAAACCTAACTAGTTTCATAAACTTTAAAATTAAAAGCGTTTGTGAAAAATTTTCATTTTCATTACTAGTGCATGAGATATTTTTTCTTATTTTAAATAGATAATAATATTTACATGAATTTTTGTTCGACAAAAATAAATTTTTATTCATAAAATAATATACCATAAAGGGGTTTACAAGGCCCTCATGAACCAGAACCTAAAAAGGCTATACTCATTTTCTTAATAAGTTTATATTTAAACTAATTCTTCTTTTTATTAGAAGAGTTAATTATTTTAGTAGTATACATGTTCGTTTTACGATTTATATTTAGAGTGTGAGACTGTCTTTCCTAATAATGTTATTTTTAAAGTTTGAACTCGCGTCTTCTCTTTGAAAGTCTAGTATACCTTATCAATGCACCAAACATTTTAATTTTTTTCCTTATTTATAACTTGTGTACCAAACGTGACATTGATATATTAAACCGAAATTTTGTCTTATTTATATAATTATATATTTTGCTAGATAGCCACGGTAAATTTATTAATGATATAACAAGAATTTTAGTGTTTAATATCTATTATTTTGTTAGATTGACCCGTATTCCTTTTAACCCATACCTTGAAAAAAGTCAAATCACCTTTTTAAAAAAATTAATAGTTTAACGTGAAAATCAAATAGTAATTTACCTATATTTTATGCTAACATTACACATACATTATCAACAAAAAATTAAAATTATAGTAAAACTTTTATCAATAAAAATCCACAATCTCCTAATCATGTGCCTTTAATGGCTCACACTAAAAAACACTTAAAACTTAAATTCTAAACTTAATTTTTACATCTTAAACCTTAAATTCGAAACTCCTTTAAATACACACTACTTCTAATTCCTTAAACCTTAACCACAACTCTTAACATTAAACTCTAAACTTATTCTTCTTCTTCCCTGGTGAAGTTTCCACGCCTTATATTCGGCCTCAAGTAATTCATCCAACGCAGTCTGCAACTCTTCCCTGTTCTTTGCAACCCTACAAATCAAAACCAACTGCATGTAATTAAAGTTTTTCATTACATCTTGTTCATTAAAATGATGAACATATTCATACCAGCAAATCTGGGCATCTCATTCCAATTCCAAATGCCATATCTCATGATATAAGCAATCAGCTTCTGGTCTTCATCAGGAGTCCATGTTCCTTTCTTTACATATGGTTTTCTCACCAGCTTTCAGAACTCAGACTACTCTGCAGCTTAATTCTTCAACCACTTGTAGAACTTGAATCTCTCAATTAATTCCATCCCTATTTATATCGGTTGTAGATAATTACCCCAAGATTCTAATCGTCCAATTAAACAGTTTTGTCAAACACACGTGGGTTGGTTCGTACGAACTTTCCCAGAAAGTGGGTTATGTTTGAATTGCCTTTAGGGTAGAGGAGTTAACTTGGAAAAATATGGATTTGTCATTTTCTTTTATTGGATAAATAGTATGGGGATTGGTCAGTTTACATTTTTATATGCAGAAAACATGAAGAATATCAGTAGAAGACAGTTGAACAATATACAGTAAAATTCATAGGGATTTTGTATCTACTGGGAATTAAGTAAATACTCGATTCACTGCTAAAAAAAAGCTAGTTAAAATACTAATATTTTATTAACGTCAGTCTAAAATTGGGGGCTGTCCTTAATCAAATATTTATTTGGTTTTTGTTAATTCTAAGAAATAAGCAAAGAGTCAATCTAAAATTAATATAAACGATGAAGAAGATTCACAAAATTGTCAAAATTTGTACCTTCTAACGTTCTAGATATGTATACATCTTGTCTTGCGTATTACGGTATAAGTATAACTAGTTTTAAACCCGTCATATTTATATTTTAATGGATTTTAAAAAAATCTTTTTCTCAAAATGTAATTCATTCATATTAATAATACAAAGTAAAATATAAAATTTGAGGGGATATAGTTTTTTTATTTAACCACCGTTACCTAATTTATTGGTTAACTAATTTGAATTAAATATTGCATAAGTTCATTATGGCCCTCTCAAACTATTTGTTTTATTTACAACGTCATAATTTAAACTCTTGATCTTGCTTAAGGGTTATCATGTTATTTTTTGTCCTTTCAGTCTCCGAGGCTTTACCTTAACTAATCAGACTTGACCTGCCACTACAAAAAAAGTGACATATACCGACGGACAAAAATTTGTCGGTAAAACACCAAATATCCGTCGGTATATACCCTAAACACTTTTACCGACGGACAAAAGGAAAATTCCGACGGACAACAAGCCGTCAGTAATACGCTTGTCGGTATAACGTTATACCGACGGACAAAACCGTCGGTATAGCTATTCTGAACCTATACCGACGGACACGGCCGTAGGTATAGGTGTGGACTACCCCGACAAATTAGGGTATATATTCCGACGCATTCGGTCCGTCGGTATAGGCTCAGAATACCTATACCAACGGTTTTGTCCGTCGGTATAGTTGTTATCTATAATGACGGTCTGTCCGTCGGTATAGGTGTATAGATCTATACCAACGGTTGTGTCCGTCGGTATAGCTCTTATCTATAATGACGGTTTGTCCGTCGGTATAGGGGTATAGATCTATACCAACGGTTTTGTCCGTCGGTATAGCTGTAATCTATAATGACGGTTTGTCCGTCGGTATAGCCCTTAGCGGTTATTTTTTACTGACAGTTTTGTCCGTCGGTATAGGTTTAATTGGTATTTTTTGTTTTATTAAATATTAAATAATTATTAATATATTCCATTTTTTATTTAATATTTTTTATTTTAAATATTAAAATTACTAAAACTACTATAACAAAAATAATTTCATTTTAAAGGGAAAATATTAGATTTAATGTTCGAATAAAAAAAGTATGTAATACATAATCAATAAAACAAGTACCTACGAGTTTAGTACAAACAAAAGTAATATGCAAACAAGTACCTACGAGTTTAGTACAAACAAAAGTAATATGCAAACAAGTACCTACGAGTTTAGTACCTACGAGTTTAGTACAAAAAAAAAGTAATATGCAAACAAGTACCTACGAGTTTAGTACAATCACCCTCTATTGTCTACCAGCATCATTTCCACTTGTATTTTGTTGATTTGTTGAAGGCAAGGATGGACTGATACAATTGACTGGTGCTGAAGCACTACCAGCATCAGGTGTTGCCTATTAAAAGTAATTAAAATAATGAATTTAAATAAAAAATAAATGGAGTAATAAGAAAGAAAAATATTTTGAATACCTCTGTATCAACCATACGAAGCAAAGCATCCATATTGGGCACATGTAGATCTGGACGCTGTTGTTGAAAGTAGGGTAGAAAGCAAGTTTCAAAAAGTTTTTCTAATTTCGCAACCTTAGATTTCAACCCTTCCACTTCTTCAGTATTTTGAACTGATTGTGAAGGTCCAGATTCTTGAGAAGAACGGGTGTGAACCGCCCCTACACAACGAACACGTCCTCTTTTTTCCGGTCCCTTAACTTGAGCAAACACATCATTTGACCATGAAGTTTGTGATAAATTCTCAGAAGACGAGCTTTCATTTCTCTTCTCTTGAATGCGTTCCTAAAAATATAAGCAAGTTAAACATATAATATAATAATTATATTATATTTATACTGAACACATATACAAAACTTAATAATAATAATAAATTACCACAACAACTGCGGCCCTAGAATTCACGATGCTTCCATCTTTGCGTGTACGAGATCGAACATAGACATCAGCTCGTGTTGGTGGGATTCCATTAGATTCTGCAGTCTGACATTAAGAAAACATCGAGAGATATTAGAAACAAAATTTCAAATCAATGATAATAATAAAGAAAATTATACGCACCAAATCTTCAACAATCATAGGGAAAGATCTTGTTCCTGTGCAATGTGGTTCACTTAGCTTTGACCTATTTGATCTATTTGTGGCACTTTGTTCCTATTCAAATTATAGGTAAAAAATGTTAACAAAAGTTTAAATATTAAAGTTTAGAAATTATAAAACCGTAGTATTTTACCATCGCCTTTGAGGACAACCAATATTCAACAAGTGTCTTCAATTGGTCCAAATTCACTCGTGGATCCTTGCAATTTTCGACGATCTGCTCTACAGTTTGGTTCTCATCAAATATTTGAGATTTTAATTCATTTTTCCACTGCCTCCATTTGGTATTCATATCTGAGAGAACCCATTTCTTAACATGCTTTAATGTGGCTTCATCAACGCCTTCCTCCGAATCAAATAGTTGAAATTGAAATTTTAACTGCATTAACAAAATAAGGGGGTATCACAATCTAAGAACAATTATTGTTTGGCATATTGTTTCTGTATTAGTGCACATACCTCGATCGTGGACCACATTTCTTCCTTCTTATTGTTCGGCATCTCATGCCAATTCAAATAACTAATTGGCGCAAACTCAGCCTTTCGTACCATCGTTCCAATGAAGCGACATAAGCAAGTTGATTCTTCACCCACAGGTTGATATAAATTGTTAATTTTAACATTAACGCGTTGTCCCTCTGGTAGCTCCCAAATATCCGGCATAAGTGTTGCTCCTCGAACTTTCTTACAATTAATGTTCCCTACATGAATATGATTAAGTACAAATGAAACTCAAACAAATAATTGTATTTGAACCGTTGATTTGAGGTGAACATATCATACCTGATGAAGGTTGTGATTGTTCTTCGCAGGATTGTTCTCCACCTACTCCTTGAATTTCTTCAGATTGTTGTGATTGTTGTGCTTGAGATTGTTCATGACGTTGCACAGATGCTGCTTGTTGTTCTTCACTTTGAGCACGGGATTCAGAATTTCTGATTGTTGAAACAATGTTAAGACGTTTTCGTTTCGCCATATTGTTTAAAGTCCTGCAAAATTCAAAGTTATGGAATACCTAGCCATCCTTATCAATATGTGACTACACTCACCCCATATTCCAAAGTTATGGAATACATGATCCACAATTATAATTCACTTTCCATCCCTAGCCATCCTTATCAATATGTGTGCCTCAAATAATTAACCAGACATTACCAACCATGTCATACAAAACAATCCAAAATATATACATATTCAATTTCACAATTACACAAACCAAAACAGTCCACTAGAGTTCATATTCATGCAAAAACAGTCTAGATTTTACATATATACAGTTATAGACGCAAAGCAATCAACATACTTTTCAAAACATTCCAAAACTTCATATGAATCTGTATAGATGATCAAACAGTCCATTTCAAACAAATTTCTCTTTTTTCATTTTCCTTCCAAAACAACATGCAGTCATTTGGGCAAGCATGAATCTTTTCATATCCTAAACCCAATTCACGGATTATCTTTTTCATTTCATGATAAGACCTTGGCAAAGTATTATCATCCGGCAATGCAAGTTTTAACACCTCCAATAAGGAATTGAAAGACTTATTTGTCCACCCATTAAAACATTTAATGTGGAACAAATAAATAATAAAGGATAACTTTGAAAAGTTTTTGCAATTTGGATAAAGTGGCACCTCTGCATTTTTGAGTAAATCAAAAAATTTGTCTCCTTGAAGTCTATGATTATGATCCCCAAGCCTTGTACTTGTATCTTCCGAATGATAGTTACGATCATCATTATTCATAACTCGCTCTGTCATCATATCTTGCAAGAGGTTATGAATGTCGTGTTCAAAATCCCGTTCTTCTACATTAGTTGAAATTGGTGGTGTAGATCCGTCACACCGCTCCCCATGAAAAATCCATCGAACATAACCCTTAAGAAAGCCATCACATATTAAGTGATCAAATGCATCTCTTCTACATACTCTATAAGTGTTAACACAACTCACACAAGGACACCAAATTTTTCCATCTTCGGTTCTCTCAAAGGCAAAGTTTAAAAAATTAGTAACCCCTCTAATGTATTCTTCACTTGCTCTTGATGTGAGATTGATCCATGTCTTATCCATCAATGATACCTGTATTACCAATGAACTAATGGCATTTTAAATTTGATTTATTTTTGCAGTGATTTCAAACTAACTATTGTCCATCATGTGCAGTTCTTAGTCTTACAATAAATTATTTGAGGTACCTCTAATAGCTTAATCTAGTAACTTAATCTAGTATATTAAAGTAAACGACAAAATGGGTCAAAACTCTAATAGCTTCTGGTTTAACGGAAATAGCTAAAACTTAGATTAACATATGTTAATAATTTAAAATAAAATAAATAAATAAAATGATCTATTTACTCACCTTGTCGCCCCGTATCAGAAGAAGATGAGTCAAAACTCTAATAGCTTTTGCATCCAACAAGAGATGACAACTCAACAACGCACCTCTGAAAAATAATCAAGGAAATCGGTCATATTCAATTGTCTATTAATAATCTCAAAAAAATCAAAGAAATCAGACAGCTCAACTAAAAAGTGACAGAGAAAAGATCACCATGTCTTCTAGTAATCTTTTACAGCTCAATTTCTCAATAGTGGTTACATAGTCATCAAGAGAATTGACATATTTTTCATGCTTTTAATTTGATCAATAGTCCCTCAAAAATATATATAATTAACCCTCCAGCAATCGGGCCGATGGTTATCCTTTTTAGAAGACTAGACTTACATGGAATGTTCTTACATAACAAAAAAGGGGATGGAAGTGACGTTTGTTTTTAGCATTAATAATTAATAACTAAGAGCTGTCATGGCCACTCATTTAAACACAAAATGTTGCAGAGAAGTATTGGATATGAATCCAACTCAATATGTTTACAATTTCCAACCTTTCGATGATTCACACATAATGTTCATGGTAGTGATGTTACTTAGACAGACGTGTTGCTTTGAAACTAATAAAATAATTAAACATTCAACCGTTACTTAGACAGGCATAAAAAGTAATATCAAACCAATGGAACAACAATATAGCATTTTAACTGAGACATAACTGGAAAAATTTGGAGGCTGAGGGCTTTCCTTCTATCTATCTCATGATTTTGATAAACTGTCTTGTGAACTTTTAAGTATAAACATTATAAAAAACAATGAATCTCATGCTCTACTGCACTAACTAGGCAGTTCTAATTAACCAAGAAAGGAGATTCTAACTAAATAACCTATACAGGCTTGCACCAAGCAAGCATTGAGGCTGAAATCGAGTATTAGTCCCTCATGTACTCTATCACCTTCATCTTTATTCAAAGAAACTTCTCTACATTTATTATTTAAAAAAATAAAGTTTCAGATTGTACATTTTATGTTAAGAAGACTACAACCATGTTTAGATTATGTGTGAATCATCGAGAGCCAAGAACCCTGCAACTTTCAATTATGTGTGAATCATCGAACATTATGAACTACCATGAACCTCGTGCTCAACTTTCACTGATCACTGAACTGAAAACCAACTCAATATGTTTATAATTTCTAACCTTTCGAAACGACAACCAAAGTATTGGATATAAATCCTTTTTATTATATATATTTATATTTGGTTTAGTTTCATGTTGAAAAAATCTTCACTGCTGAGTCAGAGTTAAGGACTAAAGTATTAAATATACTCGATTCGATTTTATTCGATTTTTAACTATAAAATCTTTTATTTGTAAACTTACAGTGTTGGATTGGATTTATGAATCTATAATAAATAAGTTTGTTTTAAGCAATGGAAGTAGCCTTCAAGAGAAATACTAATGGACAAAGCAAGGTTACAACAGAAGAATTTGGTCACTAAATTATCTATATCAGACAGTGATCTGTTGTGAACAAATAGACAAATTTACTAATCAAATGGTTAATCTGGATCTGTCAATGTTCAGCAGAAGAATTGTCTTGCCCCACAAATGGAGAGAGGGGACAACGTTAAAGGCAAAGAAAACACTAGCAGGGTAGACAAATTGGAATTGACATTAGCAGAAAAAACACTAGCAGAAAATTCAATAAAATCTTGAAGAAAACAGAGTAGAAAACAACTCAAATGTGAAAAGATGCAGAGAAAAACAAGTTTACTAAATAGAGTAGAAAACAAATAGACAGTAAATTATCTCCAACATGTTTGACTCTGCAAGTTCCAAGTTTGACTCTGCAAAGAAGCTGACTATCGTGGTAACCATGAATCCCTACGTCCGTTAAACGAAATAATTTTAACTACCATCTTACATTCAAGACCCCTTTATTCTACTAGAGAAATCAACTCCTACCAAACATTCAACAAATCGAAAATGAATTTATAAGAAAAGGTTTTGTAGCATACCTGGAATCAAACAGAGAGAGCAGAAGACGCGGGCTTGAAGCCAAGATCGGCGTTCAAAGCCACGGCCGTCGACGAGCGCGAGAGAGAGCAGAAGACGTAGGCTTGGAGCCAAGACCGGCGTTCAAAGCCACGGCCGTCGACGAGCACGAGAGAGAGCAGAGTTATTTGGGTGAAATTTTAATTTAGGGATTTGGACTTTTGGGGAATCCTATATCGGGAAAATAATTAAAATCTATTAAAATTTAACCTCCCTATACCGACGGTGGTAAATACCGTCGGTAAATATTTTATTTATAACGTCACAAAAGTCTATCTATACCGACAAACTAAGTCATCTATACCGACGGTCACAATAACCGTCGGTATAAACTACACCTATACCGACAAACACAAAAAATTGTCGGTCTATGGTTCATCTATACCGACGATTTCAGTACGCCGTCGGTATATATAAGATCTATACCGACGCATTCTTATTTTCCGTCGGTATATATTACATCTATACCGTCAAATTCTGTATCCGTCGGTATACATCAGAACTTTTACCGATGGTGTTATTTTCCGTCGGTATATATTATCTTTAGCGACGCTATTTGTCCGTCGGTATAACCGAGCGTCGGTATATGTACATTTTTTTGTCGTACACCTGATTTTGGTGGGAGAGTCTCCCAATTAAAATTTTCTGCATATACAAAATCTCGAACTCAAAACTTTCTTAAGCGATGTCAAGATGTTTACTACTTCGACCAACCTTCGTCTATCACTTGTGTCTTATGGCTTCACCATTACACTAATTCTTAAAAGATTTCTTCATCCAGATTCTAGAGCATCGCTGCTGACGCGTCATTCTAGTACATATTGGTACTAGTTGGTACATTAATGCATGCTTGGAAGATCTGGCTTATTGTTCTTAAGTTTGACTATGAGAACACCAGCATTTGACATTAATTCAATTAAAAATATTAAAATTATTTATATTTGAAAGTATAATAATATTATTATAACAATTTTTGCATTTCCGTACTTATTAAAATAAAAATATCAGAAAACAAGTTAGAAATCACCAAAAACTCTAAACTTGCCTATCTGATTCTGAAAATTTGAGTTGAATTTTGGACTTAAAAAAAAGAAGTGAAACCCTCCAGAGCCGCCGGGACGGCTTTACTCGGTTTTGACTTAATTAGTTTAAAGATTCGTTTTAAACGGGTAAACTTTTATTTTAAATTATTAAATCAAATAAACCAAAATACTAAGAATTATTACCATATGCACTTCCGACAACGCCACTCCAACAACAACGAATTCCTCAATTCTTCCTCAAAACAACAGCTATTCTCTTTTGATTGATCATTCACTGCAAAATTTATAGCAACAAAAGTAATAAATCTCGCAAATTTTGGCGTCGCCTCTTCCAAATCTTACCCAGCAACAACATCATCAACAGCAGCAAAATTTACAGCAAAAACACAAAATTGTTTTGCTATGAATATTTCTTAGCTTTGAAAGCGAGTAAGTAGTTTAAAATTATGTAATTGCAACTTTGGGTTGTAGTTTTACTATGAATTGTTTGAATGGTTGATGCTAAATTATTGGTTCATTTGTTTTGGTATGAATTTGTTTGCTAAGTTTAAGAATTTTGGGAAGATAAAATAAAATGGGGATTTATTTAAGATAATTATTAAATTGAGAGAGTTTGGACTTAATTAATAGAAATGTATAAGTTTTGGGACTAAAACTGTGATTATCCTAATTAAAAACCAGTCACGTCATCATTTCTGTTTGTTTTTAACGATCGGGTGCCAAAATAGAACAAAAACGTAACGTTAGATACAATTTTGTCAAAAAAATAGGTGGGGTACTAAAATAAAAATGCAAGAATAAGTAAGATACTAAATATGTAGTTATTCCATTAAATTAAACCCATTTACAAATTACAAAATTAAAAGCTCATTCTTAGTGCAATCACAAAAGTTGATGGTGATGCTACCATCTACAATATTTACCTTATAATTGCAAAGATTAAATTGCTATAAATATCCTAAGATATAGTTTTATTCAAAGTTAGTTGCACCACACAATTGTGACTATTATATTAATAGATTTCTAATTTTTTCTAATGTTTTAATTTAATCCTCATATTATAGTTTTTCATTCTAAATTGATTCTCAAACTTTTCAATGCTCTAATTTTAATCTCAAACTATGAATCTCATTCTAAATTGACCCCTAAAATTTTAAACATTCTATTTTCATCCTCAAATTATCTGTATATGCAAATCATGTTCATTGTTCCCGAAATCATTTATGTCATGACATATTATTACATAATATAAATATGTGTTTACGTGCCTGTTAACAATTTTGGATGAAATTAAAACACTAAAAAGTTTTGAGTCTAATTTAAAACAATAGTCATAATTTTGAGATGAAATTGATATATTCAAAAGTTTAGAGACTAAATTGAAACAATCCAAACAAAACATCTCTTTAAAATTCCAAGTAATATATACTTGTTTTTCTCTATAAGATCTAATCCACAATATCTGAACCTAACACACAACTGGGTGATATATAATATGTTATACATACCTCTTTCAAGCTACTGGACCAGCCAATACAGATCAATCCCCAGTTAAAAACGCCCTGAATAGTACTATTTGCTAAACTACTGGGGTTTTCTTGATCATCTGATCAATGTTTTTGGCTTTGCCAATTGCTGGAAATGTTGGCGACCTTCTGCTGGTGATTACAAAGCAAAGTTTCTGCGTCACCTTATGACGAAACATCCAAACAGAGACAGTATCTATGTCTTTTACCAATCCATGTTGTTTGCAAAACCTTATCCAGCCGTTAGAAGTAAGCACATACATATTCGAACTCCAGAGCTTGAATTTCATGTCGTATTCGTTCCCCTCTGGATCGTACACGGTCACCGGGATTCCGGTTCGAACATTCTCGTCTTGTTTCAACAATGGTATCATGAATTGTCGGACGTGGTCCTTGCAAAGAAGCAGCCTTGTTTGATCTCTCTTTAAGTCGGTCTCCGTCAGTCGCTTTTGGTAAGGCTTGCTACATTCGGTAATGAGACCGGATAGAGGTGGTACCGGAGGGATATCTGGGGGCTCATAATCGGCCAACACTCTATTGTTTCTTCCACCAATAATAATTAAACGCGGCGCTTCTTGCTCGTCGTCTCTTTTCCGCTTCTTTAACTCAACGGCAGATTGTTTGTCAAACTTTGCATACTGTAAAGAAACAAGAGCTTCAGCAACAGAGTATTCCTCATCCGTCCACCAACGTTCGCCGCCACTATTATCGTTATCCATTGATTTTGACTGGCTTTTCTCACACTCTTCCTTCATCGTTTTACAGGAAAAGAGAAAGGGTTTGCTTGAGGAACAAGGGTCTGAACTGAGTAATTCTGTAACCTTAGCTTCAACCTGAAAGTAGAAATTCACAAGCCAAGATTTCAAAATTGAGGAAATGTTGGTTTCTAAATTCCTGAATTCCTATACTACTTTGAAAAATACCATATATGAGTATTCAGGGATGCAGCATCTGTTTGATTGTTCTTCATCTCTCAGCTTTAATTTGTTGCTTCTTCCTGCAACCATGTGAAGTTATATACAAACACAATATTGTATATATCTATATCAAACTTTATACTATAATGGAAAATATTAAATACTATTACATATGCACATTAATGCAGGAGTATGTCCAATAATTCAATTCATTAGATAATGATTAATAAATATCGTTAGGGTTCAAACACAAACCTAGATACTTACTTTTACTACTTCCCCATCCCAACAGCGCTGGCAGCGACCTTTCCCTGGTGTTAACAAAGAAAAGTTTGTAATTATCCATACAAATATGAAATATCAATAGCTTTCTCATGTTTCCTGCAAAACTGTTCCTACTAGTAGTAATTACGTAACACGAACCTCATGTCTTCCTCAGGGGTTAGGGTTTCCTTAGCCACATTCTCATCTTGTGGTTGTGGCCGTATCACCACCACGGGTTCTTGGTTTTGATTCTTTTTAAAGAAGAAACTCACCCTTTTCCATCTCTGTTGACAAGGCCTGCTGCTACTTTCAAGAATTTCACTTCTTCCATGAACATCTGAACTTGGTTCTTCTTCATCTTGCGGCCTGTCTTTGCCTTCAAGAAACTTTCTTTCCAAGGTATCTAATTCCAAAGCAGTTTTTTCATCTGACTTCCTATACTTTAAATAAAGAAGAACGAAAGCAGCATCGTATTCCTCAGGGGTTAGGGTTTCCTTAGCCACATTCTCATCTTTATTCATGGTTTTAAAATAAAAGAAAAGGGATGGTTTCTTGGAAAATTTTAGCTAAGAAAGAAATGCCGGTTTTCTCGGAGGACGGAAACGATGCCACAGTCGCAGAGGAAGTGAAGTATTGATTTGGGGATTATTTTATAATAGCGAATCAACCTATGGAGGGATTGTTATAATAAATTGGCAAATCAATCCAGCAAGCGAGCCCATACTCTACCAACAAAAATCCTCTCCCCTCTCTACAAGACTACACTAAAAAATTAAATTTTAAACACTATCCCTAAATATCACATCCTAAATCATAAGACTTACACCCTAAAATATATATTCTACCTCTAATTTCTTAAACCTTACACCCTAAACATTAAACCCACTTTTTTTTAAAGTGGACACCAAAAGTGGAATAGCTTGGGGACAAATGACTTTCATCCATACACCCTAAAAATATACCTTACTCCTAATTATGTCTCTCTTTTGCTGCTCGATTGCAACTTATTCAAGCTGCTATTTTTAGTGTTCAAAATTTTTAGGGTAGAGTGTTTATCTTGTCCTCGAAGGTGGTAAAGCGGATTACTTCAGTATGTAATGCTTTTTTTGGAAGGGTTGTGAAGGAATAGTTCGAGGGACTCTTGTTAGTTGAGATATTGTTTGCCATCCAAAATATGAAGGTGGCATAAAAGATATCTTGGCGTAGAATAAAGCATGTATGATGAAGTGCTTATGGTTAATCCTTTTTCAATCAAGCTCGAACTGGGTGGCTTGGATTGAAAAATATCTATTAAAAGGTCGTTCACTATAGAATGCTCAAGTGAAACATACATCTAGTTGGACCTGGAGGAAGCTGCTTAAGCTTCGAGATGTTTTGGCTTAACTAAAAAATTTACAAGATGTATATAAGGCTAGGGAGATTTGGGAGAAGATTAGGCATAAGAAAGGAAAGGTGTCATGGCATGGGGTGGTTTGAGGAGGGCTTACTATACCTCGATAATTCTTTATTTTGTGGTTGGTTGTGCAGGATAGGTTGCCTACTAAGGATAGGATGATACGATAGGATTGTCAAATAGAACCATTATTTGTCTTGTGTGGTGCTAGGATGAAAACAATGGACTATTTATTTACAAAATGTGGGTTTTCAATGCAGGTTTAGTCATTGATTATGCAGGCTTGCTAAATAAATTTTGCTCCTGAATGTTGGTTGAAAATGATTGTTCGGTTCGTTAAAATCAACTATTGTGCAGCTCGTTTGGAATGATTATATTATTATATTTGACAAGAAAAGAATAGTAGATCTCATGGAAAAAGTCCTAGGCAGGCTTTTTGCTATCTTCTCTTTAATGAAGAATGATGTTTATTTTCGATCACACAATTGCATAAAATTGAGTGCTTCTGATACATGTTTGCTTGTTGTGTGGGATTTAACCAGAACTACATATATGAATATAGTCGTTGAGTGGTCTGTAAGTAGATTGGATAATCAATAAAATAATCATTTTTCCAAAAAAAAATCATCCATACTCTACATATCCAATGGATGTCGTTTTTTCTAAAAAAATTATACAAAGTATAATATTTAAAAGATTATATTTTAATATAAAAGTTCGGTAAAGAATTGCATAACTTTCAATATTTATATTATAAAATCTTAATTTTATAATCTTAAATCTTAAAGATTAATATCTAAATTATTTGCCGAGCAAATAAAAAATTGTTTTTTTAATTCTATAGAATTAATATCTTAATTCTATAACTTCTAATATTTTTTTAGGCATGCAACCGGGATGAGATCATTTTTTATTAATAAAAAATTATTTGCCGAACAAAAATAATATATCTAAATTTTAACCATAAACTTTAAACTAAATCTATTACTCTTAAAATTGATAAGCTTTACACAATTTTGTGTATTAAAGTATCTTCCATGTTTAGACCACCATATCGTTTGACCCTTGAAACGAATATATGTATTCAAGTGTACTCAAATCTACACTCTTCTAGATGTTATAATAACTACAATATCAATTGTGCTAATGTTTAATCGAATTTTTTATTAAAATACAAATAATTAATTTTTGTGCTATGCCATTGGCAGAACCAATATGTAACGTTCCTAAGAACTCCCCCACATCCCGATAAGCCAACGCCGGGCACGGGCAAAATGTCATTTCACTTGGTTATATGCTCCACTCTTGTCTAATTTTAGAGCAAACCTACTCTTCTGGTCTGTTCTTCCCATTTTAAAAGAAAAAAAAACAATTTGTACTTCGTCAATGCAAATATTAAGGCAGGACTCGAATCGGTTCACTAAGACTAGCGATAAGTACATAAGCTTGTAGCTCTAAATTGGGACATACTAGAAGGATTTGGAACTTTAGAAATCAACGCAATATTAGTTATAAGTCTAAATAGGTCAAGTTATATATGGTGACCAAATTATATTGAATTTGGGAGAAGTCTTAGCCTCTTGTTTTTTATAATATTTTAGGTTTGTATTTGGAAAAAAAATCTCAGCAATAATTCTTATTTTTATTAAGGAGGAAAACCCTAGTTGAGAGCCTAACTTTTGTTTTTCTCGATTTTTGGGCTAAATATTTATTAGTGCCGTGTTAATTTTAAGGGTAAAGTTCAGAAATGATAATTAAGATTGGTTAAAAAAATGGTAACCAAACTTTTAAATGCTACAAAATAGTAATTAAACTTTGTGTTTTGTTACAAAATGGTAACTCGGTCGTTAAGTACTTAATGAGGCTGTTATAAAACTTTATAAATAGCATATTTAGTCCTTTATATTTACACATTCAATCAAGTTAGTCCTAATTTTAAAAAATCACTAAATTTAGTCCTCGTTATTTACATATTCTTTCAATTTGGTCCTTAAAACAAAATGCCAAAGCTATTCCACTACATTCCCAGTCACACAACTTACATAAAATGCTCAAATATGAATGTATATGTTGTATTCAACAAAAGTTCCCTTCATTTGCTTTATACGATGGGAAAGATGGTCAAAATTTTCATCCTTATCAAGCTTCTTAAAATTTTCATGCGGGAAAACATGATGAAATGATGATAACATGCCTGAGAAAGTGGTTAGCAAGTTCACAGGTTATTGACGGAATGCTTTTGGTTTGCTAGTGATCTATATATTTCACCTTTATCTAGTAGGTTATGTCTTTAAGTTTTAACAGTTATAATCTCTATATTTACATTCCGCTATCGAATGATATATCTTTATGTCGTTCGATATGAGGGGGTTTTTAACGAGGCCACCTTTACCCATCAAAAAAAATCTCTATATTTACATGGCTGGAAATGCAGTGGAATAGCCTTGGAATTTTGCTTTTAAGGACCAAATTGAAAGAATGTGTAAATAATGAGAGCTAAATTTAGTGATTTTTTTCAAATCGGGACTAAATTGATTGAATGTATAAATGTAGAGAATTAAATGTGCTATTATATAAAATTTTATAACAGCCCCGTTAAGTACTTAATGGCCGAATTACCATTTTGTAATAAAATACAAAATTTAATAACCATTTTGTAATATTTGAAAGTTTAATTACCGTTTTGTTTTTTTTTTAACAAGATTTAATTACCATTTCTGAACTTTACCCTAATTTTAACGTTAGATAACTTAATTCATCATGATGTTTGATCTTGTATCAATCGTTATATACAGACACCAAAACATGCAAATACATCCATTATATACACACATGTTTATATGGATATATAAACTTCAAAATTAAAAAGATTTATTTTTACAAAATCTTTAGACAGAAATAAATATAAATTATAAGGTTGAATAGTTTCCACTTTTACATTTGATTATAAATATGATCTATATCGAAAAACATTAAAAAAACTAGTTTAAAAGAATCTAACAAGTGTCCCACGGAAAAGCGGAAGATGTTCATTCGAGGAGACAGCTTCAAATTACTTTGTCTACAAGGTATATGTGCATTGTCAAAGAATTAAGAATATGTATAAACAAATATTATCTTGTAATCACTTTTAGACTATTCAAAAAAAGTAGTTTAAAATTTCAATGAGTAAAAATTTATATAAGAAATATGAAAGAAAATCAGAATATTTGGATAAACCAGTGAAATTTTTAATCCCATGAAAAATTTATAAACATGTAGGCATCTTTAAACCCATAAAAAATTATTAGATGAATCTGACTCAACACGTTTATCTATGGTTTCATCCAATAAAAAAAATTATTTTATTTTTTGTAATGTGAATTTTTACATCTTTTTTACATGTAACTAAAGAGTGGATAATTAGTTGAAAGTTACACGAAAATTAATAAATATTATTAAATGAATCATAAATAATATATTGAGCTAGATCCATCTAACATTTTTTCTAAGATGAGAAATAACAATATCAATGAAATAAGCAGAAGAGCTAAAGACATACTCAAAACAAAAAAGTCACCTACACCAATTCAATGTAGAAAACTTTATCTACCCATAAAAGACATTAAATGAATCATTCAAACAAATTAAATTTTAATTTACTATTTATTTCTCTTGTACTTTTACATGATTTTAATGTTATAATATAGATATAATCATATAAATGATAAATTTTAACATGTTCAGAAAAAAAAATTTTAACTCGTGATATTTGTTAAACACATATATTTTAATCATCATCATGATTTTAGTATTTTAAATATTTATTTTTCTTTAGAAATTTTTAACTTGAGATATTTGTTAAATGCTGGGATTTTAATCAACATCACGATTTTAGTATTTTTAAATTTATATTTTTCTTTATATATAGTTCAATTAAATAAACGGCATTAGATATTTAGATTTGTCTTTTCTCTTGAATTTAAAATTTTTAATTGCATTTTCAGCTCTTCAGTAACCCAACAAACAAACAACAAGGTTACTATTATTTTTAATCAAATTAAAAATAAAATATCATATATGAACCATGAATTATTAAGCTTTATCTCACCTTAGTTTTTATAAAAAAAAAATAACTCCTTAGACTACTTATGGTTGTACAATGCTAAAAAGAAAATGGAGTAATTTAGTTGTACAATGTTAAAGATGTGAATTTTTTATCTTTAAAATAAAATTTGTTTCGAAGAATAAAAATTAAAATGATTATTCTAAAGGCTTGTTCAAACTACTTTTTTAACTTTAATTGTCTAAACTATTTTTTAGTTTTCTATTTTTTTGAATATTTTTTTAAAAAATATTTTTTGATAAAAATATGCGACTAAAGTTTCATTTCGTTGATTTTAGGTGATTGACCGTTAATGACTATTAAAAAAATTCGTTATCCAATCAAAAACATGACACGTGGCATGTTTTTTATTTTATTTTTCTTCAACAAATAAAAATAAATATATTTTAAAAGTATCTCACAATAGTCCCAAACCATTAATACTAAACTTTCAAAATTGTCGTCATTGTCATCGTCGATAACCTCGTCGAACCTGACTATTGTCTTCGTCGAACGTCGTCGTCCATTTTCTCTAATAACCTATCGCCAGTAATCAATAGGAGACATGTCAATCGAGCGTTGAACAACAAACACGAGAGATTTTAACCGAACGACATTCAATTGACACACCTACTGACGATGGGTGGTTAGGGAAAACGAGTGGTGACGTCCGACGAAGTTATCAATAGTGGCAACGATGAAAAATTTGGGAGGTTTTGGTTTAGGGATTTGAGACTATTTTGAAAGATTTTGAGAAATTTTTTAAAATTATTATATTTTCAGTTAGAAAAGGAAAAATAAAAAATAAATATTGTGTGTCTAGACCTGATTGGGTGATAATTTTTTTAACAACACAACTTTAGAACTGTAATTGATTGAAACTTTAGGAATCTAAAATTAACAAAAAGAAACGTTAGACATACTTTTATCAAAAAAATATTTTATGCACCTAAAGTTAAAAAATATATAGTTTAGTCACTTATTTGTATATTAGAGGACAATTCGTGTTAAAAAATATATATTGATATAAGTATTATTATTTATTTTCTGTTGGTTTTTATATATATATTTGCCAATAAATTTTACGACATTAGGAGGCACTAATGACATTAAGTATTAAATTAGAAAAAAAAATATTAAAGGACAATTTGTGTGTTAAAAAATATAAATATTATTTTTTATTTTTTGTTAGTTTTTATTTTTTTGGAATAATTAAAATTTCAACTATGTTTAGCTATTTGGTTTAATAGCATTTATGTATGGTAAAAGATGTATTAATTGCATTAATGTATTTATAGTCTTAAAAAGTGTTTATTAATAAAGAAATATTAATTGCTTTGTATCGCCTAATCAAACTTTTAAAATATATTTTAATTTTTTCCTTTACTCATATTTATTGAAATTATCATGTCATATAACACTTCAGCTGGTAGATTAACCAGTGGTTAGATGTAGCATTGTCCAAATTCAATCACCAAACACTAAAACTCAATTAATATTTCATTATAGTTTGAAAAGACAAAATTATAGGGGTCTTGAGCAACGCAGCATCTGCTCAATTCTTCCTCTCATCTCAGTACTGCTCAGCTTTTGTTGCTTCTTCCTGAAACCAGATCAATTCAACAATTAGTAGATTTCACTGAAACGTATCGAAGAATAAACCGCCACGATATTAACATATATGTTGGTAAAATTACTGGAAAATCAAACTGTTAGTCCTGACAGAATAATATAAATTAAATAAAGAGACATATTAATAAATCGTATCGTGGTATAAATTACTGCCTTAAAAATCATTTTACTTTGATGTGTTAATCGTGTCAAGGATAACACGATAACTCCGATAATCGTATACCCAAATATCGGAATAGATTGTGGTAGAACTGCTCTTCTCACATAAAGAATAAAAAAAAGAACTGAAAACCGAGAATTCAAGATATACAAGAACTCCGAAACCATCTATATTTATAGGTTGTGCACATGGGTTAAATACGGCAAATTGAATTACAAACACTGATTTCTGAATCTAACGGTTGGTCAATTGCTGAGATTCAGGCACCCGTTAATTAGGTAATAAAAATTAAGAATTAATTAGCAAAACAATTATAAAGAAATTATTCTGAAATTTTTCGAAAAAGATAAAACACGCTTGGACATGTCAAAAACACACGACTCAATCCGCCGCCAACAGCTGCCTATGCATATGAGAGAGTTATTTAATCACATTCAATAAAGGAGGTAAAAATCCTTTACCCCTAATCATGTCTCCATTTATTTCTCATGTTAAAAAAATACTTAAAAATTAAATTAAGAACCTTAATCATCGAAATCTTAAACCCTACACCTTAAAAAATATACCCTACTCTAAATTCTCTATACACTAACCCTGAGCCCAGGGACGAAGCTAAGATTCAATGTTGAGAGGGGCAAGAGTATATTAAGCTATTAAATCTAAAAATTAGGAGGGGAAAAAGCCTTATTTGATTAACATTTAAACTAAAAGGGACTAAAAATGCAATTATACCAAAAAAATTGGGAGGGACAACAACCTCTCCCACACACTACATAGTTCCGTCACTGCCTGAGCCCTAATCATAAACCATAAACCATATCTCATACCTCATACCCCTAATTTTATTATGGAGGTATGTTAGGAGGTAGACGATTTCCACCCAATAAAAAAAAAGTTGAAGAAGACAATTTAAATAACCTTCCCCCAAGAGATATACCCTCTCAATGTGGGAAACATATAACCAACAATATACAATCCAAACTAGTAAAACGAACCTCATGGGGCGGTCTTTCCCTTGGAATGGTCTGGGGTAAGGGTTTCCTTACTCACATTCTCATCTTGTTCTATTTCCATGGATTCTTGGTTTAAGAAGAACCTCGCCCTTTTCCGTCTCTTTAGGTGATGCCTGCTCCCTTCTTCATCTTTCGAAAATTCCCTTTTCATATTATCCAATTCCAAAGCAGCTTTTTCATCCAGCTCCATATACATTAAAAGGTTACAAAGAACTGTAGCAGCATCGTATTCGTCCTCCTCAGTCAAACCTACTCCATTATCGTCATCCTCGATGGCTTTCGACTCTTTATTCATGGTTTTACAATAAGAGATAATGGTTGGTTTTTCTTGGAGTATGGAAACGAATGCCACAATTGCAGACGAATGTTCGGAGAGGAAGAGAAAGTGAAGCAAAGGGATATATGGAAGAGGGTTGTTATTAAAAAGGCTTTAATAATTTGGCAAAACAACCCTAATTACGGGAACTATTGTTCGAATAGAAGTCCTCTTCTCTTTTTAAGTGTCAATTTTTATGTTGCAACACTAAAAAATTAGGTTTAAAATTTAAAATTAAAGTTTAAGAATATGACTTAAAGTTTAAGAAATTAGGGTCAAGATGTATTTGTTAGGGTTTATAGTTTATAATTTAAAATTTAAGATTAAATCTTAAAATTTATTTTTATTAGTGAGCATAAAAACTAGAAAAACACACATAAAAACGGCATAGGATTTTTGTCTCTATTCTTCTGCATTTGACATAAAGAATGAAAGTATAATTTGGAAAGTATTTATATTTGGTGCATTAATTATATATAAATTTTTGGTAAAAATTTTTTGTTCCTTTTCGGTGTTCTTTTTATGCTCAAACACTAAAAAATATTGAAAAATTAAATTTTAAGTCTTAACTCTAAATTATAAATCCTAAACCCTACACCTTATACCTTAAAAAATACATCTTACTCTAAATTTTCTAACCCTAAACTCTAAACTCTAATCTTAAACACTAACTTAAATTTTAGTGTGGAACATAAATAGGGACACTGAAAAGGGACAAATGATTTCTATTCATAAATTTTATATATCGGATAATAATATAATACCATAAAAGTTTAGAATTGAATATATTTAATTTATTTCTAATTATGATGGCCGTTAGGTTTTACTTGAAAGTGCCTTGGTTTTTTCCTTGGAATGGAAAAATAAATTAATTAATACATTAATAAAATATTTGAATTTAATGCATTTAAAAATTACTATTTGGGAATTTCAGGATAAGTCTAAGTGGTGTTCTACTTAAATAACTAGAATTTGAGTAATTTAATTAGTAGGTGTGCATAAATTTATCCAGATTTAAAACTGAATACATGAGACTATAAATGAAATGAACGATGGTATGTTCATGTTTGTTCGTTTAATTTTAATCGAACGAATACGAACAACTAAACGAACATAATTTTTTGTTCATTCGTTAGGAATGTAGCTTGTTCGTGTTCGTTCGTTAAAATGACAAACGAACAAACATAAACAGACGTTTGTGAATAAATTTAATTTTTAAAAATAAATTACTTTTGTTATGAAAAATAATAAATACAAATAGACATGTGTGAATAAATTTAAACGAAACAAATGAACAGATTACCGAATATTCACAAACGTAAATGAACAAACGAGACATTTGTTCGTTTTCGTTCATTTAATTAAACGAACATAAAATCTTATTTATGTCTATTTGTTTTTGATAAATGAACACAAATAAACGAACATAAATGAACTTTCTACTGAACAGTTCGTTAAATGTTCAATTTATTTGTAATGAATACATATATACTACTTTCTACTAGAATAAAATGATAAAGAACTCACACTTTTTAAAGTGTCATAAGCGGAAATAATTTTTTTCCGGAAAACTAAAAATTAAATTTGCCAATAATTAGGTAACTATATGTATAATTTGATATTAAGAAAATACTACTTAAAAATAGATAACCATGAGTACAATGGAAAACTTTTTGCTTAATGTTTAATAAGCCTTTAAATTTTTATAAAAAAATTAAGCCACTAAATTTTTTTTACTCAATTAAACTTTAAAACTTAAGAAAAAAAATATAATTTGTCCTTTGACCAACATCGACAGTTAACTTTAACGGTTTTTTAATTTTCTTGGTATGTGTCGCAATAGGATAATGTCACTTGTCATTTCTAGGAATTTTTAAAATTTAATTTTTTAAAAATATAAAAATCCGAAAAAAAATCTAAAAAAACAAAAAATTCTAGAAAATATTATAATAATATAAAAATATTTTTAATTTCGAAATTATTTTTAAAAAATAAATAATAATTTTTCAAAAGATTAAAATATTTTAAAAAAATTTAAAAATATTAAATATTATTATACAATTATAAAAAATAAATTGAAAAAATATAAAATAGTAAAAGTTATTTTGGTTTTCAAAATAAATTTTACTGTTTTATATTTTAAAAATCAAAATAATTTTTATTGTTTAATATTATTTTCATTTTTTATAATTTTATAATAATATTTATTATTTTAAATTTTTTATCTTTTGAAAACTTATTATTTATTAATTTGGAATAAATTTTGAAATTAAAAAATGTTTTTATATTCTCAAAATAATGTTTAGAATTTCCAAACTTTTTTATAGTTTTTTAGATTTTTTCAGATTTTTATATATTTTTTCCAGACTTTTTTTTATGATTGTTTAGATTTTTTTCTGATTTTATATATTTTTTAAAATTTAAAAATTCAAAAATCTTAAAAATACAAGTGGGCATTATCTTATTGCGACACGTGTCAAAAACAATTCCCAAAATAACTGTTAAAGTTAACGGTCAACGTTAGTTAAAAAGTCAAATTAATTTTTTTTCTTGAGTTTGAGATTTTAATTATGCAGAAAAATTTTTTAGATATTCAATTGATTTTTTTCCGTAAAAATTTAGGACTTATAGAACTCTAAAGCCAAAACTTTTTCTCGGATTGTTTTAAGCTTTTTCTTTCTTGTTTTGTATTCTCAAGAATCTTGTGTTTTTCAACGATTATGGTCGATGGTATCGTTCGATGTCGATCCAGTTTTTTCTGTTTAGTTTGCTGGCTCTTTCGGGCCTTTGTTGTTTTCATGTTAAGCTTAACTCAATGAGCTGGTCGTTTGTGGGTTCGTTTTTTCCTTCCATCTCTTTAACATACTTTTTATCTCTATTTTTTCTCCCAATTTCTTCAGATTTTAGTATGACTAATTAAGACTGTCTCTCGTGTTGTACATCTACATCTAATTTCAGTGAATGAACTTTTTTTTAAAAAAAATTATATACATAAAATTCCAAACTTAAAATATATTTAAACGATACCAAATTATTTATCTCTTGGACCTACTCTATTAATTTTCCCTATATATTTTAACATATCTATTTGTTTTCTTATGAATGAATTTCTCCCTTTTATAACACAAGAACCCACGAGTGCAATGATTTATTTTGAAAATACCATTATAGCACAAGGGTGTTTTAGTTAGCCAATAGCTCGATAGTTGACTAAACTATAATGTGGCTCACTTTTGGTGCATAGAACTATTTTTCACTTTAAATATGTATTTAAAGTTTCATATAAGTTATTTTAGGTGCCTAATCGTAAACTACAATCAATTTTAAATATATATATATATATGTATATAATTTTTATTTTTACTTTATTTTTTAAAATTTAATTTATTTTTAACTTAATTTTAAAAAATCTTAAATTTCTCAAAAATCACAAAATGACCCCAAATTCGAAATCCCTAACTTCCCCACATAATTCCGCCGTTGATGGTCACGCCGCTGCTTACCATATCCATCATCAGACCACCATGACCATTCTCCCAACAACCCATTGCTAGTAACCGATGGTAGGTGTGCCGATCGACTTCCTAACGTCGAACGAAGTCAAACTCGCAAAAAAAAGTCGGTCGGCACACCTACCGTTGGTTACTGACAATAATTAATTGGGGAAATAGTTGTAATGGTCTAACGACAGTAGTGACGGTCTCCGGTGACAACGATGACAATTTAAGGATTTGGGGTTTTGACTTAGGGGTTTGAAACTATTTTATAAAAATTTAAAATTGTTAGTTTTTTTAGAAAATTTTAAATTTTATTTAAAAATTAATTAAAAGAAGTTAAAAATGAAAATACGTCATGTGTCACATTTTAATTGACTAATAAGTTTTTTAACAGTCAAGCACTTAAAATGATCGAAATAAAACTTTAAGCATCTATTTAAAGTGAAAAATAGTTTGGGCACTAAAATTGAGCTACATATATTGTTTGGATACCTATTTAGCTATTAAGCCTTTTAGTTAGGGTAAACTACATAAATGGCCACTGAACTTTTAGGGTATATTCATTTTGGTCATTGTACTTTTAAAATATTTGATAAGGTCACCCAGCTTTTAGTCCGTGTTCAATAAGATCACCCAACTTTTAGTTTGCATTCGATACGGTCCCTCCCGTTAAGTTTCACGTTAGTTTTGTGTTTTTCCTTAATAAAAATGGATAAACTACATCAATCATCACCCAACTTTTTTTTCACTCCTACTTTGGTCACTAGAGTTTAACAATTTAATAAATTAATTTTTGAATTGTTCATATTTTGGTCACTCTCAAATGACATGGTTATACAAATAAAAAAAATTCGATTAATATTTTAAAAAATGATTAATACAAAAATAGGTGCACAAAGTATGCCTTTTATGAACTTTAGGTGCCTAAAGTATTTTTTTTTGTAAAAATAGGTGCCCAAAGTTTCAAAAGTTATATTTTTAGGTGCCCACCGTTAATGGGTGTTAAAAAGTGTTAATCAATCAATGCTTGACACATGACACTAATTTATTTTTATTTTGGGTAAAGTATGTCAGGTACCACCGAACAATAGGGTGTGCCCAAAACGACGTCGTTTTGGTGCCGCTATTTTGATAACAAATGACCCAAAATGACGTCGTTTTGCTAGCGAAAATATGTGAAATTGTGCATTCAATGGGATTAGAACCTAAGACCTTAAGCATCAAAGACAACCTCTTAACCACCAAGCCAACCTAATATCTTTGAATTAGTTTTAGCACAAATAATATATATTCACAACTGTAGTTTGTCATATAAATATATTATTTCTAATATAAAAATATTCAAATATTGGTATACATATATTAATACATAAATAATAAATTAAATGAAAATATATAAATATTTTTATATTATTAATAATATTAAATAGATAAATATATTATTATAAAAACTAAAAGACTAATTTTCAAAAACAAAATTTGTTTAAAAAATCTAAAATTCGACAAAATCTTAATCCCTAAACCCATAAACCCTAACCCTAAACTATAAACTTTAAACCCTAAAATTTTATTCATAAACAAATAATATTAAAATATATAAACAAATAATATATTATTATAAAAACTAAAAAACTGATTTAAAAATATAAAATTTTCAAAATTTACGAAAAGACTCAAATATTCACCAAAATATTAAAGCTTTGGGGTTTAGGATTTAGGGTTTAGGGTTTAAAATTTTGGTGAGTTTTTGGGTCTTTTCGTAAATTTTAAAAAAGTTATATTTTTTAAATCAAATTTTTAGTTTTTATAATAATATATTATTTGTTTATATATTTTAATATTATTTGTTTATGAATAAAATTGTAGGGTTTAAAGTTTATAGTTTAGGGTTAGGGTTTATGAGTTTATGGATTAAATTTTGTCGAATTTTAGATTTTTTAAACAAATTTTGTTTTGAAAATTAGTCTTTTAGTTTTTATAATAATATATTTATCTATTTATATATTTAATATTATTAATAATATAAAAATATTTATATATTTTCATTTAATTTATTATTTATGTATTAATATATGTATACTAATATTTGAATATTTTTATATTAGAAATAATATATTTATATTATTCAGATAAAGTAATATTATTTATATGACAAACTACAGTTTGGAATAGATATTATTTGTACTAAAAATAATTCAAAGATATTAGGTTGGCTTGGTGGTTATGAGGTTGTCTTTGATGCTTAAGGTCTTAGGTTCAAATTCCATTGAATGCACAATTTCACATATTTTCGCGTCCATGTCATCACAGAGTTAACAATTTAACGGCAGGGTGGTATAAACAAGTCGAAAAATAAAGTTTGGTGGTAAGTTTGGACCAATTGAAAGGTTGATGGTAAAAACAGGTCACACCCTATTGTTTGGTGGTACCGTGTTAGGAGAAATGCTCGCCTTGGTTCGGCGATCACATGGGTGTGCTCAGGTGTGGCGACCGACGGCGTAAGGGGCGATGATTTGGAGATTTGAGTTTGGGTAATTTTAGGGATTTGGGGGTTGATTTGTAAAAATTTCAAAATTGTGGGATTTTCTGAAAATTTGAACTTTTTTTGTTTTTAATTTTGAAAAATAAATAAGTTAAATATGCCATGTGTCAAGCATTGATTGGTTATAGATTTTTTTAACACCCATAAACGGTAAGCACCTAAAATTATAACTTTGAAACTTTGGGCACCTATTTATACAAAAAATTACTTTAGTCACCTAAAGTTCAAAAAAGACATACTTTGGGCACCTATTTTTGTATTAAGACTTTAAAAAAACTCGGGTAATGATTTTTTTACTTTGCTTATTAAATTTACCATATTAACATATTTGATATTTTAATAAGTAAAGTAAAAAAATATTACTCGAATCAAATATTTCAATTCACCTATCAATCGATTATCCTATTTAATTGGTACAATATAAGATCGAGAATTGAATAATTTGAATTTAGCAATTAACCAAAATAATTTTTAAGGATTAATCGAACCCGATTTCGGTAACAAAATAAAATAATTTATTTTAAAATTTTATACCGAAATCAGGTTCGATTAATCTTTAAAATTTATTTTAAAATTTTGTACCGAAATCGGGTTCGATTAGTCCTTAAAAATTATTTTGGTTAATTGCTAAATTTAGATTATTCGATCTTATGTTGTACCAATTAAATCGGATAATCGATTGACCGATTAATTGAAATATTTGATTCGAGTAATATATTTTTACTTTGCTTATTAAAAATATCAAATACGAGTAAAAAATCATTACCCTGATTTTTTTAAAAGATTAATCGATTTTTTGTATTTGTATAACCATGTCATTTGAGAGTGGCCAAAATATGAATAATTCGAAAACTAATTTATTAAATTGTTAAACTGTAGTGACCAAAATAGGAGTGAGAAGAAAGTTAAGTAATGATTGATGTATTTTACCCATTTTTAGTAAGAAAACACAAAACTAACGTGAAATTTAACGGGAGGGACCGTATCGAATGCGAACTAAAAGTTGGGTGATCTTATCAAATGCGAACTAAAAATTGGGTGATCTTATCGAATATTTTAAAAGTACGGTGACCAAAATAAATCTACCCTAAAAGTTCGGTGACCATTTATATAGTTTATACTTTTATTATTATGAAAAAAAAATTGTAGTCTCTATTGACACGTACGGTATATAGCAGGAAAATAAGGCCAGAAAGGAAAAATTCTGAAGAGAAATGGGGAGCGATAGGAAGGAAAAGAGAAGTAAGAAACGATCAAATTATTCTTCTTCAGGGTCTGAAGGTTAGCTTTAATTTTCTATTGCTCGACATCATTTTTTAATTTAATTTTCGAAAAATGCGTTAGAAGTTAGAACCCTAATTTAAACTGCTTAGCGCTTCAAGCCAGATTAATTCAAAATTAATTTAGTGTAACGAAAGTGTTTGTTTTTAGTGTGATTATATTTGGTCTGTACAACCGCAGATGAAGGAAAGGTTAAAAGGCAAAGGAAAGGCGAGGACGAGGAGAGGAAAAGCAGGAAGAAGCACGATAAGAAAGAGAAAAGGAAAGACAAGAAATCTCACAAGCACTCATCTGATAAAGGTTTTAATTTTAAGCTCATGAGTTCAATATTATTCCTCTTTTTTTTTTTTTTTAAGTTATGGAGTCTTTGTTGAGCATTGTGTTTGTTTACGAGTCAAAAGTTGGAAGAATTGAATTATATGCTTCTGTTAATCTTAAATTTTAAAATTTCAAGAACAGAAAGGGCATGCTTGGGAGGGGAAAGTTTAAGGAATAATATGTATTCCATTGTGAATGGAGATGTTTATATGTCTGTTTTATTGAGCTTCTAGCAGATGTTTATTTTACTTGATATGTCGGTTGGTTCTATTTTCTACCTTTATGATAGTAGGAACTATGGGGGACTCTTTCTAATGAGAGTGGTACTTATCCTAGGGCGTTTCTAAAAGTTCTAATTTGATTGAAGATAGCAATACACGTGCAAAACACACTACAGTCGTTCACCAAATTTGTTTCTTAGAACTTCAGTCGGGAAGCTGTTGATGTATTAACTATGTTAACCAGGGACTGAACCAGGATTAGACAGTGGGAAGTGTCAAGTTGCCTAACTTCAAAGTTAACAGGGACCGAATAAGTATTTAATCCCAATTTTTTCTTTGGGGGGAGGGGAGGAAGGCTTTAATTTGACAAGTACTCAAACTAGCAAGGACCAACATTGCCATTAGACAAATTTTGGGAGGGCCAGGGCCTTTCTCATTCCCCATGTAGTCCTCTTGTCACTGATGGTAACTCTTAAGATTGCTTTGGTTGGTGTGTTCATCTGGATTATTTTTTTACATGTTTTTTTGGGTCTATGCTCAAACGGAAAGTTGGTTGGTATATGATTAGTGAAGTACACAAGTATGTGCTATTTAAAGAAAAACACACTATCCAAAAAAAAAAACTTTTTTGTTAGATCCTTGATTTGAAATGTAAGTTGACATGAGAGAGTAATAGGATTCCAGTGACTGAATTTGAAGGATAGTTTTACTTGAATAAGTATTATAGTTATATATTCAGTTATAAAACTCTGATAAATTATTGTTATAGAATTGTGTTGAATGTCATAGTAATATATTCTGTTTGTTGGATTTCTTACAACCAATTCTTTGGGATATGCCTTTGAGATAATGCTTAAAAACTGCAATTTTCGCTTAGCTTGTCATTGCATTTTGCAAGAACAGTTATAACTCGTTGATTTACTTTGCTTAACTCAGAGAAGAAGTTGAAGGAAAAGCACAAAAGTAAACATCACAAAGGTGACCGCCTCTCGGTGAGTCCTCTTGTTCTGCTTTATAGAAGTCAACCTTGATATTTATAAGATTGATAGTCATAGTTTCTTTTAACTGCTGCGCCTAAGAATTAGGTTACTTATTAGGTACATGATGTGAAATTGGAAGCAAAATGCAATCTGTATAATTTGACCATATTGGTGTAATATTTCATTGATAATTTGGGGGAGGAGCTTCTGCCTTCTTGTGTTCAGTTTTTCAAAACGAGGGCCATCATTCCCTGTTAAATCATTAGAATTCTGATGAACGTTGATAATTTTAGAGTATTAACGATACAGTTTCTATGAACTATATGTTGAAGGAATTCTGATAGGGCAAGTAGATTCCTTTAACATGTATACCATCTTTCGTTTTATAATGGTGGAATACTTTGAAATCAGCTCAGTCCATACCTACCCCAGGTAAATAAAATAGATTATTTTCCTTACGGAGGCATAGTTGAATTACAGTCCTGTCCATTGTATTTTAACAATGGAGATAGCTCTATAATGCAGTCTGATGTATTTTGCTTTGTTTAAATAGGTTGGCAAGATGCCATAAGTTTTCGAACTTTAAAAGCAAAATTGCCTTCTCAGTTCTCATCACTGAACATTTGTGGCTTCACATGTTTCATTTAACACACACTGGATCTTTATTTCATTGGTCTTAAGTGTTCATTTTGTTTAACTTGATGTGCAAGAATGGTCTAATCATCTTACACTTATCTTTAATAATGTACAAAAAGATTTATGCATGTACAACAATAACAAAAACAATAAATTATCAACTTGGGGTTAAGTTTTGCATTCAACCTTTTCACTCTTCTTATATATTCATGGGGTTTGGCTATTAAATATGAAACCGAATGGTGTTAAGTTCAACTTTTGAAATCTTAGAATGATCACTAGACACATGAGGATCATTTGCCTGCCTACGAAGCTGGTGGTGGTTGTGTGAGAATGACATTTAAACACAGGGTTTATGTGAAATTTATAAGCTGCTCCTGTTCTTATCTTGATTCCTGCAGAAACATGGGTTCCAAGAGATCTCCGGTGATGACTATTTTTCAAAGAACAATGAATTTGCTATGTGGCTGAAAGAAGAGAAGCGTGTGTTTTTCTCTGATCTTTCCTCCGAATCTGCTCGGGAATTATTCACGGACTTTGTTAAAGCTTGGAATGACCAGAAACTCGGATCTCAATACTATGAAGGCATTGCAAGTGGGCCACGGACTGCACATAACTGGAAAATCAAACAGTAGGGAGAGAGAGGAAAGAACCTTCAGCAGCTTCATCCCTACTTTTTTTGTTTATTTTTCTCACTCCTTTTATATGTACTGATTTGCAGTCTAGTATCGGATGAATGTTGTAGTTTGCATTGTGCATTTGCGGATTTGCAGCAATAGAAATAGATTCGATGTTTTGTTTATCCATATTTTGCTTGACCCCTGATGATTTATTGAAACGTGGGATGCCTCAACTGGATTTGAATCAAATAGATGTGCAAACTTCCCTTATCACAATGTATGCCAAGTGTGGTGATCAATCAAGTGAATGTGTCTTTGACAGATTGCTTGATCAGAACACAAACTCATGGAATCCAATAATCTCACATCGAAAATTAAAAGGGATGTCTTGAGATATATAAACGGTGATCCCGTAACAAAATGCTCACCGTGGTCTCGAGGTAGAGGCATTGAAATGTATTGTGAAGATGAGAAATGCAGGTATAGATTTAGATCAATTGAGCTTCTCTGAAGATCTTGCTGCTGCTGCCAGCTAAGTTGGCTGTTTTGGAGGAGGGGCAACAACTCAACTGTTCAGCAGTCAAGCATGGATTTGTCTTGTATCCTTTTGTTTTTACACTTAACTTTTATTTATAATATTGTATATTTAATCAAAATTAACTAGTAATGTAGTTATTTATCCCTAAATAACCATATTATGTTTTTGAGGGGAATTTTTTTCACAATTATGTCTATTTAAATTTTAAAATCTAAGATTTAAACTAAATTTTAAATTTAAAACACTAAACTCAAAACCTCAAATTATAATTCTTAAATTAAACCCCTAATCCTTGAAATGAGGCTGGTTGTGTACACGAGTGCTTCAAATGTTTTCCTATCCTTTTATAACCTCGGCTCCCATAAAAAATAAACAACTGATAATGTGTCAATTAATAAAATCTGTATAATAAAAAATTTAACTCTTACCATTTACATTTTATTTTGAGTTGGTCCTAAATTTAAAATTTCATCTCTCAATATTTAAATATTACAATATTTTAGTCCCTTAAATCTTAAGAAGATGGAAATTTAAATATTGAGAGATAAAATTTTAAATTTAGGATCAAATTAAAATAAATTATAAAATTAAGGGTTAAATATGTTATTATACAGATTTATTAATTGCCAGTTAAAAATAAATGTTTGTTAGTCGCATTAGTTGAGGACCTATTTATAATTTTTCATAGTCAGAAAATTCAAAGAAAAATTAAGTCATAGTCAGGATACCATTTATGTAATTTACCCTAAAATATTACTACTAATCTAGTAAAAAACAATATTATACAGGTTTCGGACCTAGAAGTAGAACTACTCTCATTTCTCTTCGCAAATCTCGCCGCCGCCAAGTTTCCTACAACAATAACGTAATTTGTGAAACCCTAAACTTGAATTTTGAGTTATCTGCCTCTCTGTATCGCTCCGCTGTAATTGATTTTCTATTTTCAAACTCACTGCTTTTTTACTCTTTCTTATCGCACACACTCTCTCTGTTTACATTGTTGAGAAGCAGATTTTTTTTAAAGCTATCGGTTTAGCCGAAAAAGCCTCCCGCGACACCGCTACACCACCGCTATTTGAAACCCCGCGTTGAAACAAAGATGGCGGAGGAAGAGAATGGCGAAATAAAGTCGTTCAAAGATTTAGGTTTATGCGACGAGTTAGTGGAAGCCTGCGACACTTTAGGTTGGAAAGCCCCTACTAAAATCCAAGTAGAAGCCATTCCCCACGCTCTCGAAGGTTCTGCCGCATTTTCTTTCTTGAACAACTTTGTTTGATTACATTCTTTTTTTAATGTGTGGATTTTCGTATTGTAGGGAAGGATTTGATTGGGCTTGCACAAACGGGTTCGGGTAAAACAGGGGCGTTTGCTCTTCCAATTATGCACGCGCTTTTGGAATGCCATTCGAAGCAAGAACATAAATCTGCACCTGTGTTTTTTGCTTTGGTGCTTTCCCCGACACGGTCTGTTATCAAAGAAGTTGATTTCGTTGTCATTCATGATGCATTTTGTTTAATTTAATTATAATTCGTTATTGCAGGGAGCTTGCAATTCAAATTGCTGATCAATTTAAAGCTTTAGGATCTGGGATTAGCCTAAGATGTGCTGTGGTAAGCTTCCTGGAAAAATATACCTGATTGTTAGCTTGTTAAGATTGAAATTTCATTTTGACTGGTTTTTTATATGCTTTACATGAATAAAGTATTGATGCTGTTGTTTGTCAATTTTGAAATTTTTGCCTGCTTAATTTCTCTTATCGTTACTGAGTTGATTTGGATTATGATTCGTAATTTTGATAGCTTGTTGGAGGGGTGGACCTAATGGAACAACAAATTGCCCTTGCGAAGCGGCCACACATTATTGTAAGTTCATTTATTCTCTCCGTAGCATATTTTCTAGAACTTTTAAGTAAATTTGAGCATAAGGGGTCTATCAATGTTAAGCTGGCCCATGGTTTAAGACTCTATTGCAATTATAAAGATGCAGATGACAGTTAGATTTCAAATTGATTGCAAGTACATTAGTTTTAGGTTGTTGATGGCTTCTCTAAGTTGTTTATTTTCTAAGATGTAGTGTCAAAGATTATGCCATGTGGTATCCAGTATACTCCTGCTTGATCTATGCCATAGTAGTCCTTTTCTATAATCTTGATTAATTGGTTGACTGCACCACATGAATAAGTCTACTTTTTACAGTACATATATCATCTAGGTTAACATGGATATCTAGTATTTTTAATGATTTACTTGCAAACAATTAGGGCTAGGGATATGTACCCTAGGTTTTGGTAGTAACCTTCCTTAAATGATAAAAACCCTAAGAAAAAATTGTCAGTATACTGTTGTTTAAGCAGCTATTGAGTTTCGGGATGTATACAGACAATTGACATAACATAGAATACGTCCGAATCTTTATTTTTTAAATGATTGAAGTTCAATCTTTTCCGCGTAGGTTGGAACTCCTGGGCGTCTCGTGGATCACCTAACCAATACTAAGGGTTTTTCTCTCCGCATGCTAAAATATTTGGTAAGAATTTCTTCTACTTGCTGTTTTTATTTTTTAACACCCCATGGGATTCAAAATTCTTGGTCATATTTTATATAGGTTTTTTATTCTTTTTCTTGGAGCAACCCTGTGTTTTTATTTTAGCTATAATAGATCTATTTCGTAATGTGTCTCACTAGTTCTTTTAAAGAACATTTCCACTGTTCAGCTGCCAAATTTTACTTTGGCCAATTTCACCTTCATGATATGAATGCCAATGTCTTACATGGCACTTTAAACCAGAGTCAATGCTTCTATATTAAGATTTTGCTTGATATAATTGGAGTAAATGAGTAACAAAATACCTATTTTCTAACATGTGTTTATTGTTCTGTTTGATATGTATATACATATATATTGTTGAAATAATATGTGCATGTATTTGACAGGTCTTGGATGAGGCAGATAGGTTGCTGAATGAGGATTTTGAGAAAGCACTTGATGATATTTTAAATGCTATACCTCGGGATAGGCACACATATTTGTTTTCTGCAACCATGACCAAAAAGGTATGTGTGGGAAAACACGTATTTTATGTGTTCAATAAGAAACATGTCCATTTCCTATTTTGAATGTCATTCCCTGTGATAGGCATACGTATTTGTTTTCTTTTCCTTTCAAAAAAATTGTTTTCTTCAACCTTGACTAAAAGGGTATGTGTGGGATGCAAAATATTTTATGCATTCAATAAGTAATATGTGCATACACTTTGATCTGTCTCACATCAGATATGGATTAAAATGATTAGAAGAAAGACATTTAGAGCTGTACAGATGAACATTGTAGCTTAGTCTTGGTTATTGTTAATTATCGTTGCAAAGTGGAAGTAGTGCATTGGCTGCACTTTGTTGCTATTGTACTTGTAGGCATACAATTTCTTATTAGGAATTATTTAATATATTATACCCTTTGATATGTAAATATGGATGTTTTTGTATTTTCTCCCTTCTTGTTGCCTTATGTGGCCAGTCTTCCATCTGGGAACAGTATTTTCACAATCTGTCCTGATTTTGCGTTTATTACACAGTATTTTCCAATTTGACCTGATTCTTGCATTATGGTTGGCTTTACAATGTGGTGGAAGTTTGACTACAATGTTGATTTTACAGGTGAACAAGCTGCAAAGGGCATGTCTGAGAAATCCTGTGAAGGTTGGTGATGCTATTTAAGCAAAAAAAATTCTGCATTCTCTCTCTCTCTCTCTAAATTTAATGTTTTAAAGACTTTCAGTTTTTTCTTTTCTTATACAGATTGAAGCTTCCTCAAAATATTCAACTGTTGACACATTGAAACAGCAGTATTGCTTTATACCTGCAAAGCACAAGGTGCTTAATCTTCTTAGCATTAAATTTAGTTTCAAGGATGTGAAATATTATATTGATAATCAGCCTTGTGATGATTTTTGTGTCGGTTATGTGCTGAAATTCTTGTCACTGAAAGAGTTCGAGTAAACTTTTTGGTCCATGTTAATACTAGATGCACTTGAGTTAACAAAGTAATATAAAAATGGTATAGAATAACTTGAGTTAGCTCAATAATAGTGCATGTATCATAGGTCTAGCACACCTTGTGACCCCAGGGTGGTGTGCAAGAAAAACTCTGGAATCTTCTAGATGTCTTATCCTGCAGTGAAGGCAGCAGAAGGATTGATGATTTGTGTGATCCAATTTTCCTTACCTTAAAACTTTTGCAGCTTGGTACCATAGTTTGAACAATTAAATTTCACACCCTTTACCTTTTTGGACACTCAATGGCTGTCTTCATTTCCTGGAAATTGCCATGTTAAATACTAATATTAGCACCCAGTCCCCTGTTTGAGCAAACATAGGTCATCATATGAGCTAGGCCTGGGAATCTTTGACAGACTTAAGACTACATGCTTTGTGGTCGAATAAGGATTTTTCTTGGATGGACCTAGATGGTAATCTGGTCAGGCTAATCCTTTTAGTTCTGTAAATGGATAAAGGATGAAATATTTCCACATTCTTGCTCTTCTTGTTCCTAGATATCCGAATGGGCATTTATATATTATTTTGTTGTGGTTGCAGGACTGCTATCTTGTTTATATTTTGACTGAGATGTCAGGATGTACGTCTATGGTTTTCACTCGTACATGTGATGCAACTCGCCTTTTGTCTTTTATTCTCCGTAATCTTAATATAAGGGCCATTCCTATTAGTGGTCAAATGACTCAGGTATCTTTTTCTTCTGGTGATATTCTGATTTATGCTTCTGCTATATAATTGTGGAGTGCACCACACCTATCCAATCCCCCCCCCCCCCCCCCCCCCCCCCAAAAAAAAAAAATGTTTTCCCCTATTTTTTTTATTAATTATTAATTGTGCACTTTGCTGACATTGTGTTTACAGCCGAAGAGGCTAGGAGCCTTGACTAAGTTCAAGTCTGGGGAGTGTAATGTTCTTGTCTGCACTGATGTGGCTAGTAGAGGACTTGACATTCCATCTGTGGATATGGTTATTAATTATGATATCCCTGCAAGCTCTAAGGT